>BQNB010180763.1:0-12649 GCA_026074375.1 Tanacetum coccineum
ATTTGGGCGGTCCCCTTAATTATACAAGGGCGGTCCCCTTAATTATGGCCGGTCCCCTTAATTAATTAAGGGGGCCACCCATTTTTCAAACGCTTCTTTTTTGTCCTTTTGTGGAAAAGGTTTTTCTGGAACTTTCTAGCCGTTTCTAGGTAGAAAATTTAAATTCAAAATATTTATTTTTAATAAAATATTTTTTATAAACACAAAAATGTTTTTTATATATTTTAAAAATGTTTGTCCCATTTTGTAAATGTAAGATTTGGAAAAATAAAAAATTTCTTTGATCATTCAACAAATTAAAGTTTGTTTGTTCATACCTTTAGTGATTTACGTCGGGTGCGAACTTAAATTTATTGTTGAAGAAACTTGAGACGTTGAAAGATGTTGACGAATTGATGATTTGTGATTACGAGTAACTTAAGCACTTTACGTTATGTGTTATAAGTTACTTGTTTGTCATCACCAAACATGAAGAGAATGTATAGATTAAATATCGCAATATTTCTACCAACAGATTTAAGGAATGTTGTTCCTTAAGGAGGTCTCACTTGTCTCTTTGCAAAAGCCACACCAGATGAATCTAATCTTTGGCATATGAGGTTTGGACATATAAATTTTAAAATAATAAATAAACTAGTAAAGGGAAACCTTGCAAGAGGTTTATTTTCAAAACTTTTTGAAATTAATTAACCTGTGTTGCTTGTCAGAAGGGAAAGCAACACAGAGCTTCTTGTAAAACCAAAATAGTTAGTTCAATTAGCCAACCATTACAAATGTTGCACATGGATTTGTTTGGCCCAACAATTGTAAAGAGTTTAATGAAGAAGATGTACTGTCTAGTTGTCACAGATGATTTTAGTAGGTTTAGTTGGGTTTTCTTTTTAGCCACTAAGGATGAAACTAGTGAAATCCTTAAAACATTCATAACAGGCATAGAAAATCTAATAGACCTTAGGGTGAAAGTGATTAGATGTGACAATGGGACTGAATTCAGGAATAGGGTCATGAATCAGTTCTGTGAAATGAAGGGTATTAAGAGGGAATTTAGTGTTTCTAGGACTCCACAACAAAATGGAGTAGCAGAAAGGAAATTATAACACGATAGAGGATGCTAGAACCATGCTACTGATTCAAAATTAAGCCAACAACTTTTTTGGACTGAAGCAGTTATACTGCTTGTTTATGACCCAAAATAGCGTGTTAGTTATCAAGCCTTACAACAAGACCCTTTATAAACCTTTTCTAGGTAGAAAACCTGCCTTAAGCTTAGTGTCCTATTACAATCTTTAATACCATAGATCACCTAGGTAAATTTGATGGAAAGGCTGATGAATGGTTCTTTGTAGGATACTCTACCAATAGCAAAGCATCATAGTATTCAAGCAGTAGGAAACAGATCTAGAAGAGAATCTGCATGTTCAATTTAGTAAGAATACACCTAATATTGCAGGAAGTAAACCAAATTGGATTTTTGATATAGATGCACTAACAAAATCTATGAACTATAAGCCAGTTGTTGCAGGGAATCAATCTAATGGTAGTGCAGGTAAAAAAGCATGTGATGATGCCGGTAAAGCTAGAATGGAGACAGTATCTGGCAAAGATTACATTTTGCTATCAATGTGGCCTGCTGATCCATGATTCTCTCAAAAATTTAAAAGAGTTTCTCCGTGATGCTTGATTTTCACCCTTCAGAGAAGATAAAAGAAGGATACTGAAAGAAACCAGGAAATAAGGGTGCGAATCTAAGAAATGATCATTGATGAGTATGATAATATTAATAGCACTAACAATATTAATACTACTAGTGATGGAAACAACACTAGTAATGTTAATGCTGTTAGTTCAACTGTTAATGCTGCTGTATAGAGATTATGTTGTGATGGAAAATTAATATATTTAGTGGATGTGCGTGACCCCAAATAAGGCCTCATTTTGGAAGAATTGCAGATTTAGTAATAATGAAGATGTTGGTGGAGAGCTGCCATGAACAAGTTGGGATACATTTATGCCTGTCTTCCTATTCTATCCACAAGAAAAACACAAATGTCATCAGTTGAACAAATAATGGATAGACTTAAATTCGAACACCACAAACAGCGAATAAGGAAAAGAATTAAAAGTGCATGATTGTTTAGTTTAGGTAGCAAAGAACAAACATAAAGACTTCAAACTATTTGATTGCTTGCTTTTTATCAAAGAAGAACCCAGAGAATGTATACTAAAGCATTAAGTTTTCTAAGTTGGATTGAAGCTATCCAGGATTGAGCTTTCCTACAATATTAAGATTATAAAAGGTTTGGACCCTGGTGGATTTTACCAAATGGTCAAAAGGGCCATAGGCCCTAAAGGTTTACAAGAACATGAAATTAAAGAGGCTATGTGATATAACAAATCAAGGTTTGGTCTTAAGGGGTAAGGGATTGACTATGATGAAGTTTTTGCCCTGTTGTCTAGAAATAAAGCAATTAGGCTATTTTAGCATATGCCTCTTTTAAAGACATTAGTGGTGTACAAGATGGATGTTCAAAAATGCTTTTCTTTATGGAAATTAAAGAGGAAGTCTATGTTTGGTCTACCACTAGGATTTGAGATCAGACTTCCCTGGCAGAGGAATGACAAAAGTAGAAAAGGCACGTTAGGACTGCATCATCTCCCAAGGCTTTGGTAAGAAACCTTGTTAACTTATTTGTGGATAATAGTTTCCAGAGTGGAAAGATAGACAAACTTTGTTTATCAGAAGGGGACCAAAGGTGAAATTCGTTAGTCAAAATGAAGTTATGGGTGAACTCACAATCTTCTTAAGATCAGTAATAAAACATAAGAAAGATGGGATTTTTATAAGCCAAGACAAGTATGTGACTGAGATTTTGAAGAAATTTGGCTTTACTAATGTCAAGACAGCAAGCATACATATGGAAACTCAAAATCCTTTACTCAAAGATGTACATGGTAAAGAAGTGGATGTTTATTAAATAATCAATGATTGGTTTCATTGATGTATCTTACATCTTTAAGAACTTATATTATGTTTGCAGTGTGTGCCTGTGCAAGATACCAAGTTAACCCAAAAATGTCACATCTTCATGCTGTGAAAAGAATTTTTAGATACTTAAAAGGTCAACCTAAATTAGGCCTTTGGTATCTATAAGATTCACCTCTTGATTTGGTAGCATACACTGATAGTGATTATGCTGGAGCAAACTTGGATGGGAAGTCTACAATAGGAGGTTGTCAATTTCTTGGGTATAGATTGATTTCATGGCAGTGCAAGAAGCAGACTGTGGTTGCTAATTCCACACAGATCAGAATGTTACAGATTTGCTCATAAAAGCATTTGATATTAGCAGATTTCAATATCTAATTGCAAGTATTGGCATGCTTAACCTCTGAAGGATTGATTAAGGGGAGGATAAATGTGTTAATATGCAGCGGATTAGAACTCATCAAGGATGATTTGAAATGGAATGCAAAAGCTGCTAAGGATGAAATTGCAGTTAATAGTGGTAACTAAAAGTTAGTGCTGTCAAGCATATCTTAACACTGTCAGTTAATATGATAATTGTACAAATTGTTCTGGATTGTGTTTCTTTGTTCTTGGAACTAACATTTTGCAGGAAAAAGTCAAGAAGGTGTTTGATTAATGATGGATAAGCTAATTGAAATGGACTTGGAGTTTATACTGCTGGGCAAAGGTTAATGTTGTCAGGCTTAACTTAGTACTGATGGTATAACAGTTCATCAAGTGTTGGTTTGATCACCACACCACAAATGGTCATCAATTCACCATGTCTAATCCACGATAAAGAATTGGCTATTCCAGGGCAAACGACAACTGGTAAAGAATTCCCAAATCCGTTGATGGCTGGTAGTTTGCCAAAAACTATAAGTACAAAAGTTAGTGCTGCTAGACTATTTTTAGTACTGCTAGGCTAACTTAGTACTGCTAGGCTAAATTGGTTATTAAGAGATATAGTGAGCTAAAAAATAGAAAGAGAGATTTGGTGAGTTCAAAAATAGAAAGAGAGTTGAGAGAAAGTAAAAATAGACAGAGATAATTATGAGCAAAAAGAATTAAGAGAAAGTAAAAATAGACAGAGAGAATAGTGAGCAAAAAGAATTAAGAGAAATAAAAAACAGACAAAGAGTTTTTGTAACTAAAAAGGTTACATTGATGATGGAAAAGCTATTTAGAATGGAATTAAAGTTAGTGCTAGTGACTCAAAGTTAATGCTGTTAAGCATAAGCTTACTACTGCCAGTAGAAAGTTAATACTCTTAGGCATAACTTAATGCTACCAGTGGAAAGTTAATGTTGTTAGGCATAACTTAATGCTGCTATTGAAAGTTAATGCTGTTAGGCATAAACTTACAACTGCTATTGAAAGTTGCTGATGTTATGCATAACTTACAACTACTGGTGAACGTTAATGTTGTTGAGGGTAATTTCATAAATACTTCGATTAAGGGTTTTAATCACTTATTCAATCGATTTTAATCTTTGTTATACTCTCTAATCATAAACTCTAACTCAATTTCTTTATTCTTCATCAAAACCCATCACAATGTTGGATATAAAGTTTGATGAGACTCATAATTTGGTCGCATTTTTGGAGAAACCCACTAAAAGTGAAGGGTTTGAAGAGATAATTGATTTTCTGAATGCAAATCCTATTAAATATGCTTTAACCACCAATCCCACCATATATACTTCATGCATTCAACAATTTTGGGCTACTGCCGAGGCGAAAACTATTAATGGAGTGGTTCAGTTACAAGCCCTAGTGGATGGGAAGAAAGTGATCATTACTGAGCCAAGTGTGAGAAGAGTTCTTAAATTAAAAGATGCTGAAGGTACTGATTGTCTACCCAATGCTACTATTTTTGAGCAACTTACACTCATGGGGTATGCAAAAACTTTCTCAAAAGCTTACATTATATAAAGCTTTCTTTTCTCCTCAATGGAAGTTTTTGATACATACAATTCTGCAATGCCTTAGTGCTAAGACTACTGCATGGAATGAATTTAGTAGCACTACGGCCTCTGCAATTATCTGCTTAGCCACAAACTAAAAATTTAACTTTTCCAAGTATATTTTTGATAATATGGTGAAGAATTTTGAAGGTGGGGTTAAATTTTTGATGTATCCAAGGTTTATACAACTATTTGTGAATAAACAAGTTGGGGATATGTCACATCATAAAAAGATTTATGTTACCCCCTCTCACACATAGAAGATTTTTGCCAACATGAAGAGGGAAGGTAAAGGTTTTTCTAGAAGAATTACACCTTTATTTGATGGTTCAAACACAAGAACAAGTAGGTAAAGGTTTAGAGATACAAACTGCTTCCCATCATACACCCATTATTACACAACCATCTACATCACAGCCTCAGAAGAAACAACCTAGGAGGAAATAGAGGAAGAACATTGAGGTTCCTCAACCTAGTAGTTCTATAGAACCTACAGCAGATAAGCCTGAAAATATGGAGAGTGTACCTACACATTCCAATGATCCACTTCTCAGTGGTAAGGATAGTATTAAACTAAATGAATTGATGGAACTTTGTACCACATTACAATCAAGAGTTCTTATTCTGGAGACTACAAAGGCCAATCAAGCATTGGAGATTGATATTTAAAAAAGGAGAGTGAAGAAGCTTGAGAAGAAGAACAGGTCAAGAACTCATGCACTCAAAAGGTTGTACAAGGTTGGCCTAAGTGCTAAGGTTATTTCCTCTGATGACGAAGATTTAGGTGATCAGGAGGATGTATCCAAATAGGGGAGGAAAATAGCTGATATTGATGTTGATGCAGAGGTTACTTTGAAACTCAAGGGAGGTTAAATGATGATAACCTAATGTTTGATACAAGTGTTTTAGATGAGCAGGAAGTTAAGGTTGAAAATGAAGTTAGTACTGCTGATCTAGTTATTACTGCTGGTGAAGTAGTTACTACTGCTAATGTTGAAGTTAATACTGATAGTGCTACAACAACAACTATTGATGAGTTGACACTGGCTCAGACTTTAATAGAGATCAAAGCTGCAAAACCCAAACTTAAAGGGGTTATGATTCAAGAGCCAAGTGAATTTACAACAGCAACTACAACAACAACACCAGCTGCATCAAAATCTTCATAGGACAAAGGTAAAGAAAAAATGATTAAACCTGAGAAGCCCTTTAAAATGAAAGAACAAATAAGACTTGATGAAGAACTTGCTCTCAAGCTACAAGATAAAGAAGAAGAACAAGAAAGACTTGCAAGAGATAAGGCTGAGAAAGTTGAAGTAGCCAACATTTCATGAGATAATGTGCAAGCAATGATAAAGGCTGATAGGTTATTGGCTAAAAGATTGCAAGCAAGAGAGCAAGAAGAATTAACAGATGATGAGATGGCAAGATTATTTGTAGAACTCTTAGAGAAGAGAAAGAAACACTTTGTAGCATTAAGAGCTCAAGAAAAGAGGAACAAGCCACCAACTAAAGCACAAAAGAAAAGTACAATGTCAACTTATCTGAAACACATGGTTGGTTACAATCAAAGTCAATTGAAGAACAAGTCATTTGTAGAAACTCAGAAGTTATTTGATAAAGCCATGACAAGGGTAAACATGTTTATTGATATGGATACTGAGTTGGTAAAAGAGAGCTCAAAGAAAGCTAAAGCAAAAATGGTACAAGAGAGTAGTTCTAAGAGAGCAGGAGAAGAGCTAGAACAAGAGGTAGCAAAGAAACAGAAGGTAGATGATGATAAAGAGAGAGAAGAACTTAAATAATGCTTTGAGATTGTTACAGAAGAAGATGATGAAATTGTTGATGCTACACCTTTGTCTGTCCAAATTCTAATTGTTGATTACAAGATTCACTGGAAAATGAAAGATAGGTTCTTATGAAATAATGAGAGCTGATAGAAGTTCCAAGATATATTTGTTGTTTAGCTAGCTGATCAAAAGCTTTGACATAGAAGATTTGGAAACTTTATGGAAGTTGGTTAAAGCTAAGCATGGGAATACAAGGCCCGATGAAGGCTATGAAAGAGTGTTATGGGGTGATCTAAAGACTATATTTGAACATCATATTGAAGATCATGTATGGAGGAATTTACAAGGAAAGAAAACATTGCTTTGGAGGCTATATGATTCCTATGGAATACACTTTATGAGATTTGAAGATATGCATGTCTATATGCTAGTAGAGAAAAGATATCCCCTTACACCTGCTACAATCACAACTATGCTGAATAAGAAGTTGCAAGCTAATATATTTAATGAAATGACTTATCAACTTCTTAAACTTCACACAAAATAGCTCAAGAAATAATCAAGTGTTTGGAAGCATCCTCTTGGTGATTATGAAGCTTTGAATGAAGAAACTTGAAGATTCAGAAGATGAACATCAAGTTTAGGGGAGGATTGTTAGGATTAAAAGCTTCTTGATGTTGTTTGGAGTTAATAATGTTCTTATTAAATATAATGATGCTCAAAGGAATTAAGACTGCTTAGGAGTGTGTTAATGTTGCTAAGCAAAACTTAGTGTTGTTGGTAATCCTAATGAAAAATATGCTAAGTAGTTAGTACTGCTAGTTACTACTGCTAGTGTATATTACTACTGTTAGTGTAACTTAGTTACTAATGCTGGTGTAACTTAGTACTGCTAGTATATGTTAGTACTGCTAGAGTAAAGTTAGTACTGCTAGAGTAAAGTTACTACTGCTAGTGTAACTTAGTACTACTGATGAAGATTGAAGAAAACTTTCTAAGTAGTTAATGCTGCTTGTGCTCAGTTAGCGCTGCTAGTACAAAATTTACTACTATTGGTAAAGAAATTTAATGCTGCTGGTGCAAAGTTACAACTGCTGATAGAGTTACAACTGCTAAAGGATAAAGATTAATTGAAGATAAAGATTGCTTATGTGATATGTATGCTATATTTTTGTAAAAGATACGTATAAGTTATTTGATTAGAAGATCATGATAAAATAGGAATATATTATAAACCGACTAGGACTCCTTGGTGTGTAAAAGGAGGACCTAGGGTATAGAATTAGATATCTAGAAATTGTTTTATTATAGCTTCAAGGTTTTGTAACCCTAACACTATTAAGAGTGTTCGTATTATATTGAGGCTGAAAGTTTGGTAAACTGTTTGATATTAATCTTGTTCATTACTGTTTTATTGATTATTCTTCTTAGTATCATAGATTAGATTCCGCATAATCTTTGATATATTCAATCAAAGTTTCTACCATAGTTTTCTTGGATTTATTCAATACAACTAAGCTTTTTACAAGATAAGTAAGATCTATTCAAGTGGGATCCACAATAAATCTCCCTACTCAAAAAGTACATAAATCGCCTCCTTCAAAAATCCTGTATAAACCGCCGCCTTCAAAAATATGAAAACCAACTTTTAAAACATCTAAAAAATACACTTTTAACCTTTTTTTTCTTGATTCTTTTTGCAAAACTAAGTATCCCTAGGCTAGATCTAACATAAAAACACAAACTTTAAGGTTTTTAACACCAAAATTTTATGTTTTAAAAATTTCGTATATGACTCCTAAAGGACACCTAAAATTTGAATTTTCCAAGAGAAAAACGCACACAAATCTCACTAAATCACCCCATGACGACTAATACCAATTATAAGATATCAATTCACACAATCTAAACAAGTAAAAGAAAGAAGAAATCTAGAGAGAGAAAGAGAGTGGTTGGAACACTTAGAGAGAGAAAGAAATATGTAGTATATGAAATATCCAAATGAACCAACACCCTCTCCAAGGCATGGAAAGGGTATATATGTCGTTTACAGGGGCCCACCAAGTCATGGGCTTTCCATGACTTGGCTCGATTAGCTTACTTAATACATTAAATGGACTACGAGCTATGGCCTAACATTTTGGAAGTGACCGAGACTTTTCTCGATTCCGAACAATATTTAATCTATACGGTCTCTTTATGTTTTGGTGATGACAAACATGTAACTTGTAATACTTAACGTAAAGTGCGCAAGTTATTCGTAATCACAAATCATCAATGCATACATGCATCAACATCTTTTGACGTCTCACGTCTACATCAACATGAATATTTGTTCACACCTGAAGTAAATCACGTAAGGTATGTACAAACAAACATTAAACTTGTAGGATGACCAAAGAAATAAGTTTTTGTTTTAAATATTACATGTTTACAAATGTAATAAAACCTTTTTATTAAAATAAAAATATACAAAATATTTTTATTAATAAAGAAATGTTTTATTATTTAAAATATATTTTAAATCTAGTTTCCCTCCCCTATAAAGGACAAAAATATACTAGATAAATATTTCACCACAAAAAGACAAAAACAAGAGAGTCTGTCGGGGCGGTCCCTTAAATACTTGGCGGCCTCTTTAAATATTTGGTGGCCCCCTAAGCAAAACATTCTCAACATCAAGTTGATGAATAGGCCAATTCCGAGATACTGCAAGACTGAGAATAGTACGAATTGTGGTTGGCTTAAAAACCAGACTAAATTTATCATCACAATCAATACCAAACTGATGGATACGTCCATTAGCAACAAGACGAGCCTTATACCTGCTCAGAGAACCATCGGCATGATATTTGTGTCAAAATATTTTCTTGCTTATTCAATCAATAACAATTACAATATATAATATCTCTCGGATTATTCTAGATACGAAATAGGTGTGCTAGGCCTTAACAAAGCCCATAATCACTAATAAAGCTAATGACTAACACTAAATTTAAGGGTTTAGGGTAAAAGGTATTTTAAACCAAACTATAAAGGTTATAGTGTTCGTGGGTTGTGTTTAAGTTGACAAATTTTGGGGGTTTTCATCACATGATAAAGATATGATCATATGATGTTAAAAAAAATGGTATGTAGATTAGTTGTGTAAACCCTTGTTATAGTGTTTCATTTATGTACAAAAAGTAATCATGATTTGTAATAATTACGGTTTAGGAAGCAAGGATGATGACGATTATTGTTGATAAACTTAGCTTGGAGCTAAGGTAAGTAAACTAGTTATAATGTGGTATTATATTGAGTTTAACACATTTTGTGTTATATGATTTATTATGTTAATGTTATAGATGGATTGAGCTTAATGTGCTTTGTTAAGAGTGGGTATGAAACTAGTTTGGCATAGCTAGTGTAACTGGTAGTCTAGTTCAGAATTAAGCTAAGGTGTGTGTTGATTTGGTTGTTATAGAATGTTGATGTTTTAAATGGTTACGTGTAAGTGTTAGTGTGGTTGATGTGTTTGGATACGAAGGTTTTTGAAAGTAAATGAGTGTAATAGACTATGAACCATTTGGATAAGTGTAGAAATACACATATCCGTTAATTACCTACAATAAAAATACCCACTTAAAACCCAAAACAACAAAAAAATGGCAAAAAAAAAAAAAAGCTTGAATTCAGTGTAATATTGGGTGTGTGCAAAGGCGGAACAGATAAAGTTCAAAAATCACACAATTTTAAAAAGAAAACGATAAAAACAAAAAAAAAAAAAAACGGGGCAAAACACACAAAAAACGGGCAAACACGGACACGGGAATCAGAAGAGTACAAAAAGAAGCCAAAGAATCAAAGCCGAAGCCAGAAATGTCAAGCCTCAGTCAAATCAAGTCAAAGAAAAGTCAATCATGGTTAACAAAGGTCAACAAGATCCAAAATATTCCATTTTCACCCTCTAAGTTTCACTAAAGTCCAAATTTAGCCCCACACCTCTTATTGGGCCTTAAAAAACCTTAATGGGCCCAAAAACCCCATACCCGGATCCTAAAGCCCAAATCCCTTAGCCCACTTCCCTTTTTCATAAACCACAAGGGCCAAACTTGTATATTTCAAAGTCCCTTTATAAATAAAATGAGTAAAAAGAAAAGAAAGGGACTCAAATTGCCAACTCTCCAAACTTCCAACTGAATTTTACCCCTTTCAGTTATAAACTTTAGGCGCGAAACCATTTACTATTCACTCTTCGTCCCACCTTTTACCCCTAGTCAAAAACAAAGGGCTTTTGAAAATTAAAGGGTGCGATTGTCAATTCAAGTGTAGTACAATGAAATGGCGAGGTCAATTCAGTCTTATCAAAGCAATCATTAGCTCTCTCTTAAGCTCATAACCACGTTAGCAATGGTGAAAGCACAAAGAGGTGTGGGTTTTTGTGCTAAACTCACTCACAAAACTAGCACACCATGTCACATCAAAGAATGACATGCTGGCAATCCTCAGGTGTCCACAATTTGATCAAACGGCCACAATTGAAGCCCAAATGATTAAAGAAATGAATGGCCAGGATTGAAAGATTGGGAAGCAAGGCAAGAGGGTCTGGAAGCTTCACCAAATGCCTATAAAAAGGCTCTCACTCTTCACACACAAACACGTAGCTTTTAGGGATAGATTTTAGCTTAATTTTACTTTAAATCTTGTAACTTCCTTTTAAATATTGTAAGCAATCTTTTTATTAATGAAAATGTAGTAGTTTTAATCTCTCAAAATTTCTCTAAGTCATAATATCTAATTTTTCTTATTTAATCTTAAGCTAAAGCTCAATAAGCCCTTATAAGCTCTAATAAGCTCTCATGAGTCTCTAAGCTAATGATTGAGCTTAATTGGTCTTAAACATACTCTAAACCTATAAAATCAGCTTAAATTCTAACCACCTTTGGATTTGGACTTATAAGCTTATGGAAGGGGGATCTAAAATGGAAGGATCCCCATGGACTTATACCCTAGCTTATCTATAAGCTAGGGAGCTTGTAGCTGCTCTTAATTGAGACCTCTTGTTTAGCTAGAGGAGTTTGTAAGTTTCTCTTTTATTTCCTTTTATTCTAGCTTTAAATAGTGATCTCATTGCTTTCTATATTTAGATCTGCTTATTTGCTTATTAAGTTTGCTTATTGTTGCTTATTTGTGTTTTATTTAGCTAATTAGTCACAATAGTTCATCTGTTTTTGCTTTTCATAACCTAGATCATAGTTTTTATATAATCAGTCATATAAGCTTTAAAAAACCAAAAATAGTAGAGATTAGCTTAATCTTAGATTATAGCTTAATACAGTTGTTGATTCATGTTTGTTAGGGTAGATTTAAGCTAGTTCTTATCTGGTAGTTAATACTTATTAATTAGATTTGCATTTCAAAGCTTTACTCAAACCTGTCATCACTTTAAAGGGGTGTTTGGATTAAGCTAGTTTGACCACAATAAGTCAATTTGATTTGTGCAAACACTTTGAGTCAGTTGAGTTTTTCTAAAATATTAAGTTTCCAAAAGATTTCAGAGTTTAGATTGCTAAATTGAAAAAGTTATGGTTTATAATGTTGAATCTAGCACCAGGGGAATTTAACTTGAAATTTCACTTGTGCAAATTTTGATCTAAGCTTTCAAAGGCTTAGATCTTGCTTGAATTTTACTTGCACACTCTACTTTAGTGTTTCTAAGTGCTAAGTTTCCCTTAGGAAACCTGCATTCTTAACTTTACACTTGTGCAAAGTGCATCAGTAGGAACTAAAGAGTTCCTACTGTCACTTTTAGCCAGATATTTAGCTAGGAAATTCTAGGATTTAGCTTCTTAGATTCAAGTAAGATTAAGTTTAGTTATAGTTTATTATAAAATTAGTCTTAA
>BQNB010180766.1:0-12649 GCA_026074375.1 Tanacetum coccineum
TAAGATGAAGATGAAGGGTGGAGATTGGTCCCCTAGTATCCACAAAAAACTTTGTATCCAAATGAACCTAAATCTTTTATAAAAATAGTTTTATAAAAGTATTTATAGTCGTAAACTTGTTTTTAACGTATCTTTTTCGTTATAGATCGGTTTTTCGAGTTTCTTATCATTATGGAATCGTCATGAGGCGTATTATTTTTATAAAATATCATTACCTACTGTCTAAGTTCGAATTTTAAACAGCCCATATGTATTTAAGTGTATAACTTTATAAAAACTTGTTTTATGTATCATTTTCTTTAGTAGTTTATTATAAAAACTCTTGTAACCATATTTTACATATGTGGTACTTATAATAATATCCAATATCATCCCTAGTCCTTGTAAATTCATTGTAACAAGTTCAACCCTTTTACTTTCATTGTTTTCATTAGTATTTACATTAGATAACTTTAAAACCCTAATTAGTCCTTAAACATGTTTATACTTAATCCATAGGTTAACATACTTTTATTTTTACTTTTCCATGATATATAGGACCATATGACATAAGAATAAGTGCATATAATCATAAACATAAATAATAACTCATTTTACATATTAGAAAGTCCTTAGTGGTGATTATGGCTATATTTAACATGTAACACATAAAATCATAAGAAATAAAAGTATAAAGGAATTAAGAAAACCTTAGTGATGATGTATAGGATGTAAAATGAATGCTAAACCCGTGTTTAGACTGAAATCCAAGCTTTCAAGCTTATAACCCTAGATTAGGTTTCCAAAACCCTAATCTTTACTTTTTCTTCTTAATACTTGCAAATGGTGATCCAAGGCTTGAATATGACTTAATACATCTTAGGATTGATGTATAAAGGGTTGTATAATCTTAGAAAATCAAAGTGTGGATTTGTTTGGATGGCTTAATTGAGCCGTGAGTTTTAGGGTATAAAAGAGAGAAAGAAAATGAAATTTTCAAGTATAAGAGTATGAAAATTTTACTCATGCATGCATGCCTATTTATAGTAAAAATATCTCCTTAACTTAACCATAGTTACTTTCTAACTCTAGCTCATGGTTAACTAATCAAGTTGATAAAGGTGTAAGAGATCTTTTCTTTAATATCTAGATATTATTTACAACTTGTAAACTCTTGGTTAAATCTTGAAATTTTCGGCATATATATATATATAAGATGTAATTTTTGATTATTTTGAGTATTGGGTATAATCGTGGGTATTCGTTTAGGCGTAGTTAGGTTTTAGAACTTCCGGGAATGCCTAAACGCATTTTATCGTGAAACGTAAGCATTTTACGTAGCCAATAAAAATAAGATGAACAAAGTTATTAATTATCCTCATAATAATCATATAACACTTGCTTGATGTAAACATTTAATTGTTTAATGCCCGTTTACATTGTATGATCATTTTCAGTCTACGCGATTTAGCTTAACGATTAAAATTAAAAGTGAACGCGTACGAGAAAAAAAAAATAGTGAAATTAAATAGTATTGTAAATGACCTAAAAATACGGAATGTTACAGGTATCGACTCTATTTTAAATCCAAATGCAGCAGTTTCCGTCACACCTTCCTCTGCCACTATCATCCCTTAAACACCCATTCCAATCATCCAACCTCAACAACAAACACTTGATTCCACAACAACAACAACAATTCCAACAACAACTATGCCAGAGATCCCAAACTTTGCATCCCTATTCGGCTTTGAACGCATGGTATCCTCATTAGAGTTTGACCTGTCTGAACTCAAACAAACTAATCAATTTGCTGAAGCGTTATCATCTATTTCGGGCATTGTTGACAAATACCTTGAGACTAAGGTGAAAGATACGGTAGATGTGGTTGTTCAGTTGAAATCAGACAAGCTAAGAGAAGAAGCTCAGGCAGAGAATCAAGACTTTCTCAACTCACTTGACTCCAACATGAAAAGAATAATCAAGGAGCAAGTCAAAGCTCAAACCTCCAAGATTATGACAAAAGTTGAGAAATACGTTACCGAAACTCAGGGATCTGAAGTGTTGGTTAGATCAACCAATCAACCTCAGACGTCTTACGCAGTGCCTTTTCGCTCCATATACTCGGTAAAAAGATTCTCATGGATAAAATGGAGGAAAATAACTCTATTGACAGATCCGATGTTCAGAAGAATCTCTACAGAGCGTTACTCGAAGCATACAACTCTGACAAAGACCTTCTCTCCTCATATGGTGAGGTTGTGACTCTAAAGCGAGGACGTGATGATCAAGACAAAGATGAAGAACCCTCCGCTGGATCAAACCGAGGGTCGAAGCGACAAAGATCAGGCAAGGAAGAGTCATCAAAAGAAGCAACTCAAAAGAAGTCAAAGTCTACAAGTTCTTCCAAAGGTACGACCAGATCTCCACCAAAATCATCAGGCAAGTATGTTCAAGAAGAGGAGCATGACAGGGTGATGATTGGAAGAACCGTTTCATCAAGAGTTCGATTCTAGGAAAATGATGATGTATCTCCAGTCGGAGGCAACAGATGTTGATGAACGATTATGGAATCCATCTGGCTCTCGAACTCCTGATCGAGAATGGAACCAAACAAAGACGGTTGACGACCGACCTCCTCAACAGTGGATGACTAAGTTGGCACAAGCTTCAGGCACAACATCCTCATTTAATGAGTTTCTGGCTACTCCCATCGATTTCTCTGCTTTTAACATTTAAATCTAACTCAAGATCTGTTGACCGGTCTAACATATCATCTCATTAAAGGCACGTGCAAGAGTGTTGTGGAGTTAGAATACCATCTGGAAGAAGTATTCAAAGCTACCAATGATCAGTTAGATTGGCATAATCCTGAAGGAAGACCGTATCCCCATGATCTTAGCAAGCCACTTCCTTTAATTCCGGATGCACGAGGTCGTCTAATCATCCCATATGATCACTTCATAAACAATGATCTCGAATATCTAAAAGGAGGAAGCTCAAGTAGCAAATACACAACTTCAATTACAAGACAAAGGGCTGCTGATTACGGTCATATTAGAATGGATTGAAGACAAGTTCCTAGAAGTACATAGAGTGAGGCACAGTGTCTTAAGACAAACACGCCTTATGGGGAAATATCACTAGGGACAAAAGTTGAGATTCTATGGATATGCTACCAACATGGAAACTTTGAAAGACGTCTATTCAAAAACAGATTTTTTGATAGTACAAGTTCAAGTCATGAAATTCTTGGTTACAAACCATTTGGAAGAGATCACAGTTTCGAAGGACAAGATGATAGGCTCTACAAGTTTCAAGAGGCACTTCAAAGACTTGGTCGTGAAGATATTGAAGAATGTTACTTGTTCTTGTTCAGGGAAAGCTGACGAATCACAATGTGGATGAACGGTTTGCACTTAATGTGGCTTTAAGAATGTACACAAGACGCATTGTAATTCAAGAACGTGTGAAGGATCTACAACTGGCAGTTGAAAGCTATCAGAAGAAGATAAACCTCACCAAACCTGACACATACCGTTCAGACATCAGTAAAAAGACTCCATACACTGCTTACCATGATATCCAAGGCATTATCTATCAAGATGACATGAACAGAAATCGTTTGATGCGCACCGATGAACTTCACAAGTTTAGCGACGGCACACTCAACCATGTTCGCACCAGTCTCAATGATATTGCTACTAGGATTCCAATGGAGTATTTGCCGAGGAGAAAGTGGTCAAAACATGACAAGTAGAGAGCCTAAGTGATGATTAAAGCCATTGACAAGAAACTCAAAGATAGGAGGTTGATGCGAAGTATTGAAAAGTTTGTTGGTGAAAGACCTTACAGAGGAGACCTTCGGCTACTACAAAGGACCATATGATTCTATCATATGATGTCCTTATCATTCAGGTCAAATCTTGTAAATAATAAAACTTGTGAATATATTAATATGTAGTGTAGACTTATGGTGATAATAAGGAGTGCTCGAGTACAAAATTTTCAAGAATTTCTTAGTAAATTCAAAAAATTTCAAATTATTGTACTCAACACTATCTTATATACCTTCATAAATTGAGGGGGAGCATTAAAATGTTCCTCATAAATAGTATATAACATTTTTTCCCCCAAAAGGTTAATCAATTGATATCCAAAATATCAAGGGGTTAACATCTTGGATAAGGAGAGAAAATGTGATTAACCTGGATCTAACTTGTATTGAAAGATGTGATCAAATAAAATGGACTTAATGCACTTCACACCTAGCATGTACTACGATTATGATGCACATGTTAAAGGGGAGCTTTTAGTGATAATGAAAAACTTCAAAGTGTAAAACCTTTTGATATTTATATCAATACACTTTGATTGATCTTTTCAATGATTTTGGTTTGATTGTGATGGACATACTAAAAAGACCGAACCATGTTACTTTAATTTATGGAGATACTAGGTGGTTAGCAATAGGTATTCAATAATCCCATGATCAAAAAGAACTGGAGGGATTACCAGGGATATCCACTAGTTAGTGTAGAAGTCCTTACGGTGTGATAAAAGGTGTAAGTGAGATTAAGCGGAAGAATGCAGACTGAGTTGGAGCTAAATCTGGAACAAACCCAACAGGTGTTAGGTTATAATTCTCGGTAAGGCATTGAAGGGGTTGAAGAATGAAAAAGAAATGTTAAAGATATGGTGTGAAAAGAAAGAAGCCCTACCATACTACATTAGGCAGAAACCGGGTCAATACAAACTGTCGGAAACCCACTAAGATGTTGTCGACATTGATGACAGTCCATGGACCTGTGATGCTATGCCACAGCCTTACAGCCACTCAATGTCGCGGAAAGACTTTGTTTCAAAATAAAAAAAATAAAAAAAAAAAAAAAAAAAATCTCCGGATGATTCACACATTTTATCAACTCTTCTCATCGAGTTAGTTGATATTGAAAAGGTGGCACTCAGCTCCAGCCTCCGATCACTAAAATCAAAGTGCACTATTGAGTCTAGAGCCAAAAAGAGATCATCTATAAATCTCATTAGGACACTTGTCAAATTAAATCTGTTAAGTCGCACAATGTGAATAACAAGATATATACTAAGAGTCCTTCGCATTATCCTTGTGATTTTGCCAGAACATCTGAGTGATATCATTCACAATGAAGATGGAAATCCTGCTTGAGCCAACATCAAACAAGCTCATGGTAGGTGACTTGTGCGATTCTCTACGAATCAAACTTGTGACAACTAGAAAGAAACGATGGTGCGATTCTATAAGAATCAAACTTGTTCCAGGTTATGAATTGACGATTGATGATGAATTTTTGAAATGATCAACACTTTCGACGTGTCACAAAAACACTTTAGCAAGTGACACGTCGATTGATTTTCAAATCAATTTTTCTATTCAATCAGTGAGATAGTAACTCACTGGTTCACTCATACCGTGTTGTCTGCTTTGAGACGTTCCGGTAATGAGAACGGCTAGTACAGCTGCGAAACCCTGTCAAGAAGATTCTTCAGAATTCTATCTGATCACAGGCAGTATTTATACTGATCAACGGGGAACCGTGGTTATTGCAACCATATTCGACGAAGTGACAAAGACACTCTCGTCCATATCTGTTGATTATTACTAACATAAACATGCAGGTATCCCCGATGGTGGCAGCTGCTAGACGTAGTCGTGTCAAGATTCATAACCGCATGCTCATACCTGACCGACAAGTATAAAGACATCATGAAAGCTTAAGTACATGTTTTAAGTCTTCCGCTACTCTGATACCGTACGTCTTTCTCGAAGTGACGAAGTGTTAAAGTTAAAGAATTTCAAGAAAGATGCAACTTAAAAGCTTTTCAAGTCAACAGATCAAGAAAGGTATGAGCATGTAGGTCCAGAAGTCACAAGTTCACAAGATGGCAAATTTACAAGATGGCGAAACGAGATTATGCTTGGTAGATGATCTCAAAGTGCTCAAGATCACACTATCACAAACAAGTTAAGATAAAGGAACAAGCTCGAGCCTAATGTCAAAGATCACTACAACAATTCACAAGTTATAGATTAAAGTTAAAGACTACGAGCTGAGGACTAAAGATAAAACATAGTATGCTAGAATTATATTCTTTGTAAATTGGAGTGACCTCTCTTAGGGGGAGATTGTTAGGATCAAGAAAAGTCTCGATCACTTTCAATATTTACTAGTCAAAGCCTGTAGTTAGATATATTAAACATATTAAGTTAATATGGCCCAAGGCCCATGGTAAGCCCATCAATAGGCTCCATGGCCGGCCAAACTAGTGTATAAATACCCTCTCCATAGCTTGGAAAGGGTGTTGGTTGGTTTTGTATTCTCACTTTGCTAATGAATTATATGTTTCTTACTTTCTCTCTCTAGAATACTTTCATCCTTCCACTTTCTCTCACTAAGTATCTTCCCATTTCATATCAAAGATTACTTGTATTCTTCACAACCCTAACCCGTTTACACATAACCCGAACCTGACCCATTAAACCCCTATATATACTTTGGTTAGCGGGTTAAATAGGTTAAACGGGTTTCGGGTTGACCTGTTTAACCCGTTTTATATACAAAAGTTGGCACATTACACGGGTTAAACAAGTTAAACGGGTTTGCGAGTTGACCCGTTTAACCCATTTAACCCGTATAATAAAATATAAATAGTTTTTAATTTAAGAAAAAAATCTTAAACGGGTTGGAGGGTCGACCCGTTTAATATATTCCCAACCCGAACCTGACGTGTTTAATAAACGGGTTAGATGACTTGACCCAAACCTAACCCGAATCTATTTAGACTCAACCCGAACCTGTTAATTTTCGTGTCGGTTTTAGGTCGGGTTTCGTGTCGGGTCTGAAATTGCCACCCCTACAATTATACATCCCATCAAGTTATTCATGATCTAAACATATAGAATTAGAAAGTCTAAAATTAGTTCGTTGGGTTCCAGGGTCTCTATATTCGTTATATGGTCAACGGTTCAATTTTTGGCCACCCTAGTTTTGCAAAGGCTGGTTGCAAAGCCAATTTCTATGTGTTTCGGTTATAGAGATACTATTTTCATAGAGATTGATTGTTAAACCAATCTACATGAACCGTTATAACTGGTCTCTGTGAAACTTTTTGTAGCAGTGGACTAGAGTGGACTAGTGGTTGTTTGATAAATTTGTTTAGTTGTTTGATAAACGGGTACCACTATTAGTGTCCTATAGCCCACATGTTTTGTACTTACAACATCTTCCACCCCTCTTTTACTCTCATGTTTACAATATAAAACAATTTTTTATCAGTTTTTATTTCATATTTTTGTCAATTAAATACTTTTGACTTGTCAAACTTTATATTTTTTGTTTCGTAATTTTCATTTCACGGTTTTATAATATAAACAAAATTATTAAAATTAAAAAACACAAAAAATTAGAGGGTACAAATGGTGTATTAGGGATGTCTTTATAACCTCTCGTTTGATAAACTAGTTTCTGGATGGATAATAGTTTATTCGGTTTAGAATTAGTATTAGAATAAAGGACAAATAACATAAAAAGACACTAAACTTAAGGTCTGTTTCTAATGAAGGCATTCAACTTTTTTTCTTGCACATAAAGGTGGCCAATTTTTTTTCTAGCCGATTTATGTTTTTTCTCACTTCCCGTTAATATACTAACCCTCATTCATTATATCCCCAAGATTAATGTTAATTAAAAATGAAGGTTTAAATTGACAATTATTCAAAAATTAATATAACTTTGAGTGTCAATTTATTTCGGCGATCATTCATTTTGTTTGCTATCTCACACTTTTTGTTAACTGATTCAAATTGTCTGAAATTCATTATTTACTATTATATACATATACTATGTGTGGAATAAAACTATGTCGTTTTGACATAGTTTGTTACATTTGTGCTACAGTAACCGGCTCATTGGGCTCTAACTTTGGGCCGGCCCATTTGATACGTTTTTTTTTTGTTTTTTTTTCTTTAACTAGGCAACTTTAAAAAAAAATTGCTCGCCACAAAATAGGAAACAAAATTACAAAAATATTTATTTATTCAGATTAAAAAATATCCGCGACATGAGACAAAACACATAAGCCCATATAAAAAAAAGAAACTATTGCACAAAAATAATAAAAAAAAAAACTTTTTTTGCTCGGCACAAAATAAGAAAAAAAAATTACAAAAGTATTGACTTATTCAGATCAGAAAATATCCACGACATGACGCCCAACACATAAACCCATATAAAAAAATAATATTAAACATGAGACCGGAAAAATAAAGCCGCAAAAAATAAAAAAAAACAAAAAAACAAAAAAACAAAAATTAATGGCCCGCTTCAACGCGCGGGCAATCATGGTTAACACATATTTACCCAAATTTTATAAAATTATATTAAAAAGAACTCAAATACAAAAAAAAACAACCTTTAACCACATAATTTTTAAAAAATTAGCACACGCAAACCACACTTGTAAAACTTTAAAATCTTACCATACAAATGTAAAAAAAAAACACCCATATCTGTAATAAAAGAAACACCGCCCCGCAGCAACGCGCGGACAATTATGCTTGTTTTAACTGTAAATAAATAATAACAATCACAAACTAACCATATAATTACATATATTGTACGAGAGACTAATGTCAGTAAATGAAGTAGTAGATTCATCCTTTAGTCTTGTGTCCAAAGTAAATCATGGTCTTAAATAAATCACACAACATGCCACAATTCTAAATGAAGGTTCGAAGCAACAATATTTTTTCCCGAAGATTTCAAATGGTTCTTTATTGCCATACTCTTGCTCTTCTTTAGCAGATCCGTTCTCTTGAATCTTCACTTCATCTCTTGTATTGATGTCGAGAAAATGGTTTTCCCATGGACGAACAGCCATCCATCTGTCTAACCTGTTCCAAACCCAGTTACTATTATCTGGTTCAAATCCAGAGGTTGCTTCCTGGTTTTAGAATAATTGTTAATTTGGGCACTTAATTTTTAATTAACACAAATTTTGGGGATATAACGGAAATGGGAGTTAGTGTGTTAACGGGAAGTGAGAAAAAACCTAAATCGGCTTGATTAAAAAGTTGACCGCCTTATGTGGTAGAAAAAAAGTGGAGTACCTTAATTAAAAACAGACCTTAAGTTTAATGCTTTTTTGTGTCATTTACCCTAGAATAAATGGTTAGTTTGGTCTATGATTAAGGATTGATAACATTAGCTAAAACTTCTTGTATTTTAAATTATTTGATATATTCGTATTTTTATCGACAATTTGTCTTCGTTCCGTCCTATGATTCCTAAGTCCTTACAATCTAACATTTCATAATCATATCCATTACTAATTTTTTTGAACGGCGGATTTATTAGAAACTAGCAATATGCGAATTATAAGCAAAGGGTACAAGGATTTTTCATCAAAGTAGCTCAATTTAGTTTAGAATTACAACGATTAGAACACACCATTTAAAAGAAATATGAACCCAGTCATCAAAAAGAAGCTCCCTACGCGGATTTGTAGCACCAAAAAGCAATTGATTCCTGAAGCGCCAAATTAACCACCACTTCACATAACCAACACCTTCCAATATCTCTTTTAGCCGCTTAGAAAGCCGAGAGGAATTAAGCCATCGAAGCCAATCATAATAAGATGCAAAATTAAGAGGCTAAATCAATGTCCTCGAGCTCACGGCCGGTCCTGAGATTTTGGATGCCCTGGGCGAGACCATTAAAAATGCCCCTTTCAAATAATCAACAAACAATCTGTGGGTTAACAAAGCTTGGCAAATCATCAACATGATTTAAAAACGGAAGAAAAAACCATTATATTTTTAATTTCTCATGTTGTACGGTATCATATTCAAGTGTAATTTTCATAACTATAATGAACTTTTGTTTTTTGTTTTTTGTATTTTGTTATCATTCAATTATTTTTAATAAAAGAATATGCATTAACTATCAAGTCATGAGCAAAAACATATACATAGTGTTATTTAAAACGTACTATTTTTAACTATATTAGCTAAAAACAAGACACATACTAGTTGTTTTATAGATAATTCTAACAAATTAATAAATAAATAAAATTAACAAAGGAAGAAACTCAAGAAAGAACTCAAAAAGCCAAATAAAGGCCCAAGTCATTTATTTTTACTTTATGGCCCACCCACTTAAGAAAATCAAGTTTTTTGTTTCTTCCCCACAAGGAAAACTGAATTTGGCTGCTGCCATTGAAGAGAGCTTCAACATTTATAAGCTTTGTTTATCTTAAATCATTTATTATTGCTTCTTAAAATATAAGATGTGTAGTTCAATATTATTAATAGTAGTATACTTAAAAACTGAAAAATTTTCACACTAATATTTAGATAGCCGGTTGAAGCTCTGTATGCCCCCAAATTTTTGATGCCCTGGGCCGTCGCCCGCTTCGCCCGGTGCCAAATCCGGCCCTGCTCGAGCTCCCACCAACGCATAAGTTTCCTCCATAAATGACGAGCCATTTGACAGGAAAAAAAGATATGTGAACCGTATTTGATAGATGCATGACAAAGAGGGCAAACAATAGTCGAAATATCAATACCTTTATGGGAAAGATTCAACCGAGTAGGCGGCTTATCCAAATGAACTCTCCAAGCAAACACATTAACCTTAATGGGCATGACTTTATCCCACCTTGTGGCGACTTCCTCCTTTGGAAGAATGAATAATCAATAAGCTGACGAACAGATTTAACTGAAAACTCACTGTATCTTCTAACGACCAGACCCAACAGTCAGGGATATTTGTCAATATTAGACCATCCAGGCGGGATAAAAAAAAATCGAGTTGTTCTTCCTCAGCGCCACCTCTAGGAGGTCGGCAAAAAGTATCAACCATGGAAGCATGATTAATTTTTTCGACAACTGTTATTTGTTTGTAGTTATCCAAAGCATAAAGTCTTGGGAATTTATACTTTAACACCAAATCATCTAACCAAGGATCCTCCCAAAACAAGGTGCTTAACCCATTGCCCACCTTTTTGCGAATTAAATCTAAAAGATTAATGTCTTTTGTGCGAAGAACAGTAACCTCACGAATAATGTCTAACCAAGGAGAGCGTTTAGAAAAAGAACTTAGGAAATTAAAAGCACCGTCTTCACCATAAATAGCTTTTATGAATCTCATTCATAGACAAGAACCATGAGAAAAAAATCGCCAAACCTATTTAAAGAGAAGAGCTCGATTAAGAGCGTAGAAACTAGAAACTCCGAGACCACTGTATTTATTGGAAGCTAAGACCTTATTCCAACTAATCCAAGCCATTTTTCTTTCCGACCCGTCCACTCCATTAAATTTTTTTCTTCTAATCAATTCCAAAAGCTTTAACACTCCCGAAGGAACTTTAAAGATAGACATATGGTATAAAGGAATGAATGTTAGAACCGATTTAATTAAAGTAAGTCGACCACCTATTGAAAGAGTCTTAAGCTTCTATTTGGATAAGCGAAAGGACACTTTAGCATTCACGTCATCCAAAGATTTTATTGTAGACATCGCACCTCCAACCTTAACTCCAAGAGGAACAAAAGGAGTGGTAAAAATCAAACAAAAGTTTATTTTCAGACCCGAAACCAAGTGGAAACACTTCAAGACATTAACAATGATATGTATATTCAAAGAGTACCATTTACCAACGAAGATAACATCATCCGCAAAGAATATGTGAGGAAGTGTCGACGAGCTATCAATAGTAATACCCTAGAACAAACCTGCATTCATAACTTTAGAAAAAGATAAATGCAAACTTTCCATTATCAAGATAAATAGAAAAGGAGATAAAGGATCCTCTTGTTTCAAATCCTTGTGAAATTGGAATTCCGATGTAGGGTTTCCATTGACGAGAACCGATCCCATGACGGAGTTGAGACATTAATTTATCCAACCACACCACTTATCACCAAAACCAAATATCTTTAAAATATCTTGTAAGTAATCCCACCAATAGAGTCGAATGCCTTTTCGAAATCGACTTTAAAGACCATAGCTTTAAACTTCTTATGCTTGCACCACGAAAGAAGTTCATTAAGAATAAACGGAGTCAAGAATTTGGCGGTTGGAAACAAAAGTTGATTGGATGTCACTAATAAGACCCGAGATGACAAAGCTAAGTCTATTAGCTAAAATCTTGGCAATAATTTTATAAAGGCTTCCAATCAAACTTATAGGACGACAATCTTTGACGAATTTTGCATCATGAATCTTAAAGATTAAAGCAATGAAAGAAGAATTACATCCTGGGAGAAAAGTACCTGAAGCAAAAAATTCTTTAACGGCTGCCACAATATCATGTTCTAAAAGCTTCTGATGCGGTCGTCGTAAGAGACTTCTACAAGAAGTTTTACAACTCCACAGGTTGAGTACCTAACTGTTGTAGTAGTAGTATAGGCAAGACTCGGGGGTTGTTATCATTCTTTAGGGGAATAGGCTGGGAAGGCTTGATCACGGTCTAACAGAATTCTAAGGGTTGAGAGAAGATTATTTTTGTGTTTTTATATTTTATGAAAACAAGTAAATTCATATAATTGAGAGGTGGTTTGGTTTTAGCTAATAAACTAACTAATAAACTAAACTACTGGTGATAACAATATAATAATAAAGGTTGTATTAAT
>BQNB010180768.1:1700-6700 GCA_026074375.1 Tanacetum coccineum
GGAACAAAGAGTGTTATCTATACAGATCATAAGAGCCTTCAACACATATTCGATCAAAAGGAGTTGAATATGCGTCAAAGGAGATGGTTAGAGCTACTTAGTGATTATGAATGTGAGATTAAGTACCATCCTGGTAAAGCAAATGTAGTAGTTGATGCTTTAAGTGGAAAGGAGAGAGTGAAGCCTCGACGAGTGCGAGCGATGGCTGTGACAATTCAGTCCGGAGTTAAAGGACTGATATTGGCAGCTCAAGGTGAAGCATTTAAGGATGAAAATGTGATAGCTGAAGGATTGAATGGTACGGAAAAACAAATGGAAAAGGGAAAGGATGGAAGCCTACACTATATGGATCATATATGGGTTCCATTAGTGGGTGGTGTAAGAACCAAGATCATGGAAAAAGCTTATAATACGAGGTACTATGTGCATCCCAGAGCGGACAAGATGTATTATGATCTTCGAGACATGTATTGGTGGCCGGGTATGAAAAAGGAGATTGCTATTTATGTTAGAAAGTGTTTGGCATGCGCAAAGGTGAAGGTGGAGCATCAAAGACCGTCAGGTTTATTGCAACAACCTGAGTGGAAGTGGGAGAAAATAGCTATGGACTTTATAACAAAGCTGCCAAGGTCAAGTAGTGGTCATGATGCGATTTGGGTCATAGTTGATAGGTTGACCAAATTAGCGCATTTCTTGGGAATACGAGAGGATTATAGTATGGAAAAGTTAGCAAGGTTGTACATCGATGAGATTGTTGCACGACATGGTGTACCAACATCGATTATTTTTTATAAGGATGGACGTTTTAAGTCAAGGTTTTGGAAAATGATGCAAAAAGCGTTGGGAACGCGTTTAGATATGAGTACGGCTTATCATCCTTAGACGGATGGACAAAGCGAGTGTATAATACAAACGTTAGAGGATATGCTGAGAGCGTGTGTAATTAATTTTGGTGGAAGTTGGAATATTCATTTGCCATTGGCTGAATTTTCCTATAATAATAGCTATCATTTGAGCATTCGTTGTGCTCCTTTTGAGGCATTGTATGGAAGGAAGTATAGGTCGCCGGTATTGTGGGCAGAGATAGGAGATAGCGGATTAATTGGACCGGAGTTGGTGCAAGAAACAACTGATAAAGTGGTTGTGATTAGAGATAGGCTTAAAGCTGCTAGAGATCGGCAGAAGAGCTACGTACGTAATAGGAGAAAGCCTTTAGAGATTATGGATCGTGAGGTCAAAACTCTTAAGCGTAGTAAAATACCTATTGTGAAAGTGCGATGGAATTCCAAGCATGGACTAGAGTTTACATGGGAACGTGAGGATCATATGAAGGCTAAGTATCCCTAGTTGTTTGAGAATTCTATTGACGAGACTAATGGTTAAAATCTCAAGACGAGATTTCCTAAAGGAGGGGATACTATGACAAATGAGATTTTAGCAGGTTAGTTAAAGCCTGTATAATTCAGTTTATATGTGTCATTATGTGTTTTATGTGTTTTATATGTGTATGATATGGAAGTACATGAGTGATGAATCATGGTACTTGTGGAAATGAAATCATTTGAAAGCTTTGCGTAGTTTCAAATGTCGTGTACGTAATATTCTATGTACGTACTATGTATATATGTAATTCATATTATATATATATTAGTTTAGTATTTTATAGATTGTAAAGTACTTTCTTTTTTAAAAATAGTTAGTATCGAAGGTTAGTTTGAAAACTAGTTAGAAAATTCAAGGTTTAGCAAAATAATTAAAGGTTTTTACTTAGAATTAAAGTAAATGTAAAATAAATAAAAGAAAAAAAATATAATTAAAAGGGTGGTTATGTGGATCGGCCAAACAAGGGAAGAAAAAAAAGGGAAAGAATCCCAATTTGATTACAACTTGTTTTTGGTAATTATCTTTTCCTAAGCCTATAAATACAAATCATAACTTAATCAAAAATCACTTTTTTTCTCCTCTCCTCTCTCCTTGGCCGGTCGAACAACACAAAGAACAAAGGGAAACCCAAAATTTTTTAGGGTTTTGATTTTCAAGAGTTAAGGTAATGTTTTCTAAATCCTTTTTCAATTCAATTAATTTTATTTAACGTAACAATCATTAAGGATGGATTAGGTTATTGTAAATAATCTATAATTAAGAGGTTTTGATCATCAAAAATTGTTTTAGGGTTAATAATTAGGGTTTTGGGTAAGTTAATTAGGGTTAATTATGCTAAATTCGGAATAGAAATCTGGGCAGAATTTTAGGTCATCTTGCGAGAGCCATATCTCGGTCATACGGATAGCTTTTATTGATTTTCTTGAGCCTAAAATTAACTACAGAGAGTCTACTTTCCAACCCAAGTGGTTTCATGAATTAAAAGTGAGTGGAAGTTAGTCAAATTAATCAAACAAGATTCGTTGTCAAAACTGAGTTTTTGGGGCAGATTCTGAGTTGTGTTTGCGAGGTCAAAAACCATATCAAAACGTCTTTTTAATTAATGGGCTTGCTACTGTAGCAAGTTTATGATGTTTATGATTTTCTAGAATTTTTGTGGAATGTTTCTAAGTGTTTAAATGGGTCTGCTCAAGCTAAACTTTTTAAAGGTCGAATCAAGTCAAATTCTGGACACTTTGTGATGTTGAATTTTTATAAAATGGTTACACTCATTATTATTTTTATCCAAAAATCATAGAAGCTCATAACTCATTGGAGATCTATGAGATGTGAGGAGAAGAACCAATTAGATGTTTAAGTATTTTATTTAAAGTCATCTTGTGACTATAAAAACTGAGTAAAAAGCAGAAAGTTGATAAGTAAAGTTTGTGAGGTAATTTGAGGTGAGCAAGTATGAGGAGTATATAGAAGAGTTGAATCAAGATAGGATATAGAGTATCCATCGTTGTGATTGTTACATCGACGTGGGTGTGTGACCTTATCGATGGTAACATATGTGTGTATTGTTTTGTTTACATTCTTTACAAGATTAAGTGAAGAAATTGAAATTTGCTTTACATCAAGTGACTTTTACAGTCATACTTTTTACTAATATTTTAGGATGGAAATGATGCAAAACTGTTTTTGAATTATGAACCGTGATATGTGTTTTTAAGTGTCGAACTATATGATTGCTATGTGCTATTGCTATGTGATATGAATTGTGGTAAGGCATGTGTATGTGAGGATGACATGACCTTGTGTGAGACCCGAACGGACTTAGCTAGTCAAGTGGGTCATTCTTGGGCGGATATATTGTGGGATGGAGGGGTACGATCTACCCCAGATATATTTGAATTTATTTTGTGATAGAATAGCCAATCATATATGTTCGTAAGTGTAGTTTTTGTTGATCGCGGTGTCATAAGTAAGTCTTAAACCTGTAACTCTCACCAACAATTATGTTGATGTTTTAGCATCATTTTCAGGTGTGCAAAACGTGTGAAGAGTTAGGAAGACAGTTAGCTGGACCATAGGCTTGCATGCGAAGTCTATGATTTATCAGTTTTTTTTGTTTTGGGCGTTGTCATAACACGCTTTGGATCTTGAAGTTTATTGAAAGTCATTTTTAGTTTTCTCTATTTTGACGCCTTCTGTTGTGATGATGCCTATTTATCATGCCTTGCGATTCCGCCTTGGTGGGGTGTGACAACCAAGACCCCAACACCAAGAGAAAATCTCATTTTTAATCCTAGAAAACCTATCAAACCTTACTCAAAAATAGTTTAGATTAACCAAGAACCAAGTGGGAGTTTGTTTTCCTCTTCCTTCTTTTCCTTTGGTTTGAACGAGCAAGCCAAACAAACACCTTTGGTGTTTGTGATTCTTCTAGTTTACAAATCTTGTTTAGACGGTAATAACTTGATCATCTATGCAAAAAAAATGGACATGCAATAAGGTTTTGTGCAAGGATGGGTTTTATTACAGTAAGAGGGCTTTCGGGTTTGGTTGTAGGTTCGAACCAAGGGAGAGACCACAAAAGGTATATTTTATTTGTTATTGATTGGGTTGATTCGAGTTCGAGTTTGGTTTGGTTTGGTTGGGAGTGAGCTGCGGCTAAGGCACAAGGAGAACGACCCGACGCTTTCATTTTTCCAATCTTGCTCCGTAAAGCATTGTGACCACTCTTTTATGATTATTTCGTTTGTTTTGTTCGTTTGATTTAATTATGTTTGGTTGCATGTGATGAAATCGTCAAGATCTTGCGCCGATTAGTTAGTTGATGTTATAAAGTATTTGAGGAAGTTAAATGTGAGTTATAGGCCAGATTAAATATGCCGTAAATGAGATTTTTGGTCAAAAATGAGTTTTGGTGTGATTGAGAATAGATATATTTTTTGTAGAAACTTTGCCACGGTAAATGAGGGTCGAGATTTTATGAAATCTATTTTTTTTACTTTAAAATATGATAAAGCTTACTTAGACGATCGTTTTGATATAAGATGGAGCTTCTAACTCTAAATAACGAAAAAATTAGAGTGAAAACGAGATATATATTTTTGTTGTAAAAACTCAGCACTTGTAGATAATTGTGTTTGTTGTCAGGAAATTAAAAGCTCGTTTTGGGCACTTTTGATGAGGTGTCATTTTATACACCTTTTCAAGGTCGTTAAACCCCCAAAATCGTGTGTTTATGCCCAAAATAGGTACTTAATCGTTCCTTTTCAGGTATTTCTCATTTGGAAGGCATTTAGATGAATTACACGTGACTTGGGCTCATTTAGAGAAGAAACGGACGAGATTACGAACCAACACCAAGACTCTTGATGTTTTGTGCTCACAAGCCTGGAGACGGCGTTACAAGTCATACACGACGCCGTCACAACTCGTACAGTGACGGCGTCACATATTTCAAGACGGCGTCAGCCCGCACCGACTCAAACGTAGATCTAGAAGATTCATTTTACGACGTCGTCACGACTAAAACGCGACGCCGTCGCGTCGTTTTTTCTATATATACAAACCCAAATTTAGGGTTTTGAGTGTGTAACTTTAGAATAAAAAGAGGGTACGAATCT
>BQNB010180768.1:9200-12649 GCA_026074375.1 Tanacetum coccineum
CATACTTTTCGGTATAGTAATCGGTCGTGATCGTGTTCGTTGATTTTCCCTGGATTGTTTCAATTAATTGATCTTCAGCTTCGATCAAGGTGAGTTCATAGCCCCGCTTTTAAGTGTTTTAAATGTTTTTAAACCCGCGAGGGGATACTTGCTTGTTTTGAAAATGAGAACGCAATATGTTTTGATACTAAATATGATTCCATGCACTATTGGGTATATGCCTTTTACTGTGTGACCGTTAGTTGCCTTGTTGATGGTGAACGCTAATGCATTAAATAGATCTATTGGGTTTGACAACCCTGTCCGGGGTATGAATCTGAAGGTGAGCACCCTGTAACGGACATTTTGTAGTTAGTATTAGGGGAAGTGGCATACTTCTCGGACATGATTTCGTCCTACGGGATGAATGTGTTAAGTTTCGGTACATGGGCTCAATTAGTTGGAAATTAATATTTTTATAACTTGTCTTACGAGCATTGTTATATGTTTTATTGAACCAAATATGCGTCCTAACTGTTATTTGTAAACTCTATGAATTCACTCAACATTTTGTTGACCTTTTTAAGCATGTATCTCAGGTTAGGTATTGTTGATGGCTTGGATGGGACGGAACGCGAATATCAAGGACGGTGTCTCGGTGAAGTAGTGTCATAAACCAAACATGTGTTTTAGAAATCAAGTCGTGTTGTGACTTTTAGAAATAAATTTTCTACGTTGGTATTGGGACCTATGTAACTCTGATCTTCCTAATAAATGAAATTGTGTTTTATAAACGTATCATTAAGCGTTTACTGGGACTCGTGTGCATGTATTATGAAGTAGCACCCCAAATGTTGTATAACGTTGCGTATCATAGTTTGGAGGTGTTACAGAGTGGTACCAGAGCACGAGTTGTAGTGAACTAAGTCGTTTTACAAAACTTGGACTACAACTATTTTCAGAAAATTTTCACGAGTCTTTCACCGTTGTCTAATATCCACACGCGCATCGTTCCTGATCCTTAGAAACCTTATGTGGTATATTTCATTGCATATTATGTGTGTAACAAGTGGGATACACTTGATATAAGTAACGATTATATGAGCGTATATATATATATATATATATATACGGCAACTGTTCTATGATGTATGGTTATATATACGTAACTTGGTATTCGCATCTCGCGAAAAACTTAAAATTTTCTTTATGCATTTAATGAAACGTCATAAAACCATCCTGATATGTGATGAGTATAATTTTTACATATGATTAAAATTATGTATGGTGGTTACTAATATAAGTATTTCTTTTCTTTTGTAGTATCATGGGCGAACCTCTGTCGCCGGATCGCGTATTCGATTTTCCCGTAGATGAGCTGGAGCCGCACCCAGCATACAATTTCTACGCACTCGGGCTGTTACCAGGGTATGCTGGTAACCCGAACAACCACAACGGGTGGCTTGAGGCGGATGACTACTTACTTGGAGAGCTCGAAGCTATAGTGGAAAAGCCGATGGTCGTTCCCGCTATTAAAGAGGTTGCTGAGCCAGTAGCTGAGGCAGAGGCGGAGCAGGAGATCGCTCTAGTAGTTGACATGGAGGAGGAGCAGATGGATGCTCCGGTGATAGACATGGAGGAGGACTTGGTCGCATTATTCGGTGATAATGACTTCGAGGATGATGCCTCTGATGGGTTTGACAAGGAGGAGGTATGGGAGGTAAATGAGGAGTGGCTGATGGCTCCTACCACACCACCTCCAATGCTAGTGGTGCCCCCATTGAGTGTTTATGAGGTCGGAGGTCCATCCACTGCTGCTACTGAGGGACCTTCTTTTCCCCTCCCACCAAGTGGGAGTTTGTTTTCCTCTTCCTTCTTTTCCTTTGGTTTGAACGAGTAAGCCAAACAAACACCTTGGTGTTTGTGATTTTTCTAGTTTACAAATCTTGTTTAGATGGTAATAACTTGATCATCTATGCAAAAAATGAACATGCAATAAGGTTTTGTGCAAGGTTGGGTTTTATTAAAATAAGAGGGCTTTCGGGTTTGGTTGTGGGTTCGAACCAAGGGAGAGACCACAAAAGGTGTATTTTATTTGTTATTGATTGGGTTGATTCGAGTTCGAGTTTGGTTTGGTTTAGTTTGGAGTGCGCCGCGGCTAAGGTACAAGGAGAACGACTTGACGCTTTTATTTTTCCGATCTTGCTCCGTAAAGCATTGTGAGTACTCTTTTATGATTATTTCGTTTGTTTCGTTCGTTTGATTTAATTATGTTTGGTTGCATGTGATGAAATCGTCAAGATCTTGTGCCGATTAGTTAGTTGATGTTATAAAACATTTGAGCAAGTGAAATGTGAGTTATAGGCCATATTAGATATGCCGTAAGTGAGATTTTTGGTCAAAAATGAGTTTTGGCGTGATTGAGAATAGATATATTTTCTGCAGAAACTTTGGCACGGTAAATGAGGGTCGAGATTTTATGAAATCTGATTTTTGGACTTTAAAATATGATAAAGCTTACTTAGACAATCGTTTTGATATAAGATGGAGCTTCTAACTCCAAATAACGAAAAAGTTTGAGCGAAAACGAGATATATATTTTTGTTGTAAAAACTCAGCACTTGTAGATAATTGTGTTTGCTGTCAGGAAATTAAAAGCTCGTTATGGGCACTTTCGAGTCTGTTTCGGCCTTCCGGCAAAACACGAAAGTTTCTCAAAATGATGTTTTACTTTACCGCCAGGCTCACTGATCTTAAAATCGAGTAATAACGGGTTAAAACCCAAGGTCAAAGTCTGTGTTTTTATTAAAAATGTCAAAGTTCCTGCAGAAACTTATAGGGGCATTTTGGTCATTTTTTGTCGAGTTTCGGGTCTTGGCTAAAACTAAAAGATTGTCCGGAATGTCGTTTTACATAAAATCTCTTCTTTGACCGAGTCTTGAAAATGTAATATGACAAGTCGTTTGGAGTGGGTCAGATTTGATAACATATATGTGTATAATGTGTATAAAAGTCAAAGTCAAACAAAGTCTAGCGTTGACTTTTGAAAGTCAACGGGTTAACACTAAACTTGTCGGGGGATAAAAAAAGTAACTAAACGTTATTATTATAACGAGTATAATGTTTTAGACTTAACGATTATTTCAACGGAGAAGATACTAAAAATAGTAACTTTTGAAAAATTTGAAGTATAAGACCGGTATAAGTAATTAATTGAATATCGAAGGTTCGACGAGATGAATTAATATTATTATATATATAATTGGAGAACGAGACGTACTAAATATGGTAACTTTCCGAGAATAGTAACTTTCCAAAACTAGAAAATTTCCTAAAATAGATAGTTTTCGATTAAGCTATGTAAAATATAAATAAAGGAATGATCGTAACCTAATATTGTGTGGTTTTAAGATCTAAGGCGCAAGTAGATTTCTCATCACATGTAGGATTAAATAAGAAGAAAACTTAAA
>BQNB010180769.1:0-12649 GCA_026074375.1 Tanacetum coccineum
CGGAAGACATGTCTTAAAGAAAACTATTTTTGGCATTTTCTATTTTCTGATTTTTATGGATTTTTGATGGTTTTATATTCTTCTATTTTTCTTTTTGGGTTTAAGTATGTACATATTTACATAGGATACTTGAAGCCAATCCGTTACTTATCTTGATCATCCTGAAGACTTTTGAGTGTCTCCGGCTTCATACACTTCATGCCAAGCCTTGGAAGAATGAATTCAAATCGTTCCCTGGGAAGCGCCTTAGTGAATATATCCACCAGTTGATACTCTGTCCTTACGAAATACAACTCAACCACTCCCTTTTCCACTTGTTCTCTGATGAAATGATGTCGGATGTCGATGTGTTTAGACCTGGAGTGTTGAACGTTGTTGCAGTAGAGGGTTATGGCACTCTTGTTGTCACAGGATCCATAGGATTTGGGCACAGCAACCAGACATCGCGATGTATTCAGCCTATGTAGACGAGATAGACGTGCTAGTTTGCTTCTTTTGATGACAGCTGACTAACTTTTAACCACGGAACTGAGCATATTGTCTGCAAGATGTTACTTCTGCGCGTGTCCTACATCCAGCATGATCTGCATCTGCGTATGCTGTTATGGCCATGGCGGTTCTTTCGATACCTAAGACCCAAATTGAGGATCCTTGGAGTTACCGAAAGGACCCTTTAACTGCCTCAAGGTCTTTTTTCGTGGTGCCGAGATTGAATCTAGCACACATGCACACAGCAAATACAAGGTCGTCCGACTGGCTGTGAAGAATTACATCAGGGACCCATAAATCATGCTGCGATACTTGGTCAGGTCAGCGGGATCCCCGAGAGTCCTCATCCAGTTTGTTCGCTCCACCATAGGAAGTGTCAACAGGGTCACATATTATGAAGATCAAATTTCTTCAAAACTCATCTGCATATTTAGCTTTGATTTATGAACATCCTCTAGGAATTTTGAGAAAAGATTTGTAACCCTAAAAAAATGATATGTGACCCATCATCAGACATTTTAATTTAAGAACTCATTTCATTAGAAAAAACGGTTCCCCCCCACCCCCCCCCCCCACATCCTTTGGGTCGGTCGAGCAACATATTGATATCATCAACATATATTTGAACATGAAATGTGTTTGCCCTGTTTTGCGAATGAACAAGGGGATCGACGGACACCCTTGAGAGAACCCTTTGAGCCCGAAGATACCTTGATAAATTGTCATCCATGCCGAGAGCTGTTTCAACCCGTAACGTGCTTTCTTCAACATAACATGATGTGGACTTCTGGTCAACAAACCTTCCCGGTATGGTGACATAGACGTCTTCTTTGAGCTCGCCATTTACGGAGAATGCAGTTTCACAAATTTTATTTCCATTTGATAAACTGTTATGTTTTTGCGGGGCATTGGCAATGAATATCCTGATTGCTTCAAGACGAGCAACCGGGGCGAAGGATCTTCAAAATCTAGACCTTCCTCTTGACGAAAACCCTTTTGCTACAAGACGTGCCTTGTTTCTCACACATCACCATACTCCATCAAGCTCACTTGGTAAATCCACTTGAGAGCAAATAAATCATGCACTGTCTGAGTGGTACTAATTCCCAATACGTCCATCGATCAAAGTCATGATTCGTCTTGCATGGCGTGAAACCAGCGTCTTCAGTACGCAATTAAAAGTTTTTGGTTCAACGTTGGACAGTATAAAATTGTAGAAAGCACCACAAAGCATCCGTAGCAAGCTGTTGTTTCTAGTTGGATACGGCGGTCTTGAGGTTCCCAATGATGTTATCAATAATGTGAGTCAAGTCCATTTCCACCTGTTCATGATGTTGAGGGGATTTGCTGGATTCAGTATGTTGAGTTCCCCAGATGATTGAGAAGCCTTCAAGTTATCGACTGGGCGAACTCATTACAAAGGTTCTGGAATCAGCTGAGCAACGGATTAACCTCTCCGCGATGGCTCACCCTGCTGTAGGTATGACCGGATTGAATCTCTGACGGATACCCGGGGGGTTGGGGATTAAAATACTCATCAAACATAGGGTTGGAATAGCATCTCCAAATCTTTATTCGTGGAGGTGCAAATGTATAGCAGGAGCCGGAATTTGGGTACGAGTCCAAGAACTGATAGGTCCGCAGTCAACCGGATAGAGCGGGTCCCCTGAACTAAATGTACAGGACCATTTGTTCAGTCAGCTCACGGAAGGTAACGTAATAGTCTCCATTATTTCGGTCCGTTTGTTGTAGATTCTGTAACCATCCTGTTTGGTGCTTAACCTACAAAGATCTAATATCAAGCCGTTGGTTGCAGTTTTCCCAAATTCTCACTGTCTTTGTAGGGTAACAAAGAGCACCAAAGACTCGGAAAAATGTGAGACCAGGCTTCTTATTGTGGACTAGCTCATATGACGTGTGTGAATAAGGGAACAGTTTTGTGTGTAACAAGCAGTAGCCACAGCTTCGCCCAAGAACATCGTGCCTTGTAAAAAAATTAACATTTCCTTGCAGCCTCGACAAGTGTACGCGTCCTTCTTTCGACCACGCCGTTCGGCTGTGGAGTTCTTGACAGTCTTTGATGAAAAATTCCTACTTTTTCCATAGTGTCATACAAAGGTTTTGTTACAAAGTCAGTGCCATTGTCGTGCTAGGAATCTAACATTTTCTTAAGCCGACTAATTGCGTCAGAAATGTTTATGACCCCACAGGGTCGCATACCTTGGATCTCAAAAACTAACCCACCGTGATTCGAAGAATATTCAATCGGACGATGACAAGATAGAGTTCGTTCCCATTAATCCGTTTGCACACGCATCGGTCCACATAAGTCATGTGGAGGGGGTTTAGAACTTCCAAATGGGGTGTTTTTAGTTTGGGTTTGGGGTATGCCTTTTTTGTCTTGCCGAATTGCAGGCAGAACAAAGATGATCATTTTTCAAACTTCAATCTAGTAAGCCTCGCACAAGTCTTTTTCTTGCAAGATCATTAGATGGAACCGAAGTTCAAGTGGTTTAAACACCGATGCAGACCATGATTTGTCTTGGAGGCTTTTGAATAGTAAGCAAAATTTCAATTGAAGACCCAAAACGCAACGATTTGAAATTTTTGCTCGGGGAGAAAATTGAATTTAAGTATGAAATCTGAGGATAAAAATGTGTCTTTTTAAACTCAAGTGTAGGCTCCTCTATATGCTAAACTTTTCGAATAACGATGCACATATTAAGGGGAGCGAATGGGTATATGATGGCAATGAGACATAACCATCAAGCCCGACCCCGTATTTACTTTATCGGATTAAACGGAAGGTATGTTAGGTACATGTTCCCATGATCCGCCAGACCGGAGGGATCTACCCAGCGGACAATCCACTAGTGAGTGTAGATGTCCTTAGGTGTGATTACAAAAGGATTAATGTGAGAAAAGGGAATAGTGCGGACATAGAAGGAGCTAGTACTGGAAATAAACCAACAAGGTCAGTAATAATCTCGGTAAGCACTGAGGGGTGTAAGAATGAAAAAGAAATGTTAAAGATAAAGGTGAAAAGAATCAGCCCTCCATAAACATTAGAGCCAAACCGGGTCAACACATATCTGTCAGAATCCAAGGTGATTGCTGACATTGAAGACAAGTATCATGGACCCTAGTTACCTGCACATCCTCCCTAGCTACACTCAAGAACCCTCAAAGGATTCTTGATTTCATTTCTCACGGAGGGAAAATCAATACAATATCTATTGTTCTCACTCACTCCGAGTTAGTCGATATTGAAAAGAGGTGCGGTCCGCACCACCTCCGACCACTAAAACCAAAAATGCACTATTGAGTCTAGAGCCTTGAGATCATCCAAAAGTCTCGCTAGGACACTTATCCATAATGTGCTTGTTTCTCACACACTGTGACAACAAGTAAAGATTTTAAGAGTCCTTCGCATTACCTCGTAGTAGTGCCCGAACATCAGTGATACAAAAGTAATCACGATAAGATGGAAATCCTTTTAGACCAATCATCAAACCAGCTCTTTATGTGACCATGTGAATACCATCTATGGATTAAGCGTGTGACAAATGGAAAGCAACGATGGTGCGATTCCTTGAGAATCAAACTTGTTCCAGAATGTGAATTGACGGATCGGTTTGGAAAACCTCTCGATGTGCTCAACAAATGATTTTCGAGCATATTGACTGTGTATATCTTTCAAAACAAATGTATTTATGATAAAATTTGATTTTGTGCAATAAAACACTATCGATGTGTCACAAAAATTCTTTCTCAAGTAACACGTCCGATTGATTTTCAACTCATTTTTTCTCTTTAATCGGTAAGATAGTAACTAACCGATTCACTCTTATCGTGCTGTCTGCTTTGAGACGTTCCGATACAGAGAACAGACAAGTATGGAGATTCTGTTGGTTACACATCAGATGATCTGATACTTATACTGGAAATCCTGTCAAGGAGATTCGTCTTAAGATGAATCTACCTGATCACAGGTCGGTCCTCACGGATCAGGAGGTTAATCCAACCAGTCTCGGGCGAATGACAAAGCCATATTCGCCCTCAAGCTTTATTGCTAACTGTTTTATTACAGGATCAAGCAAAAATGGAGATGGAGACACCTCATTCCAGTAGAGTCAATTCACCACCCAATGCTCGCTCTTATGCTTCTAAAGAAAGATCATGACGACAGAATGACCTTACAACAGAAACCAGCTTCCCAACACTGAGAAGTAATATCATGATCAAGAAAAAGTGTGAGCATGCGGTCCGAATGTCACAAAATCAACCTGAAAGGGAATATGCTACTAACAGGATGATCAAGAGATAAAAATGAAAGATGATCTCAAGGCAAACTCAAAGATCGCACAACCTAAGAGACAATCTCAAAGTTCACTACCATGTACAAAGACATCAAAATTTAATATCAAAGACTTCGAGCTACAGACAGAAGGTCAATGAAGTAGAATGCTAGAATTCTGAATGTATTTTCTGGGGTGACCTCCCTTAGGGGGAGATTGTTAGGATTATGAAAAAGACTCGGTCACCCCCGAGTATCATTAGTATAGCATAGCTCGTAGTTAGAAAGAATCACTTGTATATATACCCCTTCCCACACATGGGAAGGGGTTGGTTGTTTTCATTTCTTGCTAATACATTTCACTTGCACTTTCTCTCACTAGAAAGACACTTTCTCTCTCTAAGACTAATTAGCCAACCCATCATCTATTGCTTGTGTTATGATCTCTTGTATACTACAGTATGATTAGGGATAGGTCGGAGTGTGGGCCGCGCTTCTATCGGGCCTGGCCCATTCCCGGACTATACATCTACATGTGGTTTGACCAAATTGCATGTTTCGTCTGTAAGGTTCAAAAATTGCAGGCGTCGTCCTTATGGGAAAACCTCGAATTTAGTTTTGGTCTTTTGTCAAATGGAAATGACCGAATACCCTCTCTCTCTTTTTTTTCCCTTTAATTTCTTTAAAAAATATATACATTTATAAGGCCTAACTTATTTATCATCAACAACCATCCATCTTCATCATCATTTTCTTCAACCCATCATCATCCACCACCACCACCACCACCATCACCATCTTCAACATCACACATATTCACCTCAACCCAAAAATAACCAAAAAAAAGCACCACAACCTAATTTCCGTATCTACAATTACATCAAATTTATACATTATTTACTATTAACTTTAATTTTTGTGTAATCTTTTTTTCTTTCTTCCAGATTTACATAAGAGCAATGCTAGGTTCACACTATTTTTACAAACAAAAATCCACACCCACATGTGGCATGTAATTATAGAGGGTAAAAATTAAGAAAGTGTAAATTTCATGCAACCTAATTGGTACATCTCACATGCCACATATGGGTGTGAATGTTTGTTTGTAAAAATAGTGTGAGCCTAGCATCTCTTACATAAATAAAAAAGTATTATAATAAAAACATATTGTCTTATATATTTATATCTCTTGCTGTGTGCTTAAACACAATTGCTAAAACCACAATTAAAACGTATTTGACATATAGTTGGTGTTACACCGCGCATAGCGGCGGTAATAAAAAATTTACTAACTCAACTATTTACGCAATTTCCTACCCGCTTAGTAATTTCGTTTCACAACACTTTAAATGTATGTGTTCGTTGTATGTGTTCGTTTGGGTTTCCCGTATCTTCCTGCAACACCATATTAACATCATCTTTCTCGCATGTAAAGAGACAACACACTCTCCGAAAGTATATAGTTTTAACGTGTCAAGTTTATATTTAATTAAGGTTAAAGTTGTAAAAAATATAAATCAACATAAAATAAACCCATTAAAAATGTAAAAAGACAAAAAAATTATAAAATATAACAAAATGTATGTTGAATTAAAGAGCACAAAATTTAAAAAATATGGGTGAAATAGATCATAATTAAAATTGAAATTCACGAGATAAAAAAATCTTTCAATGGGAAAATAAATGAGATATTTATTAATCAAGAAAGTGACACATGTCACTTTTATTGATGTAACATATTCCTCAAAAATGCAGGATGGATGATTGTCCAGCGTGCGAGGAGTGCACCAACTTTCTTAATTCTTTTACACCGGGTCTCCCACATTATAAATGCTTTATATCTAGGTAAGTATAGATAAAAGCACATTTCTAAAAACAAAATTACATTAAAAGATTGATCCCAATATTAAAAAGTGTGTTTGATAATTAAGATCTATCAAACATGATCTTTCTTGTGGGGTTTTGAAAGAGACAAGCGGAGGACAGGGGCGGCGGGCCGGAGCAGAGAACAGCCGCGGCAAGCCGGAGTGGCGAAGAACAGCAGCCAGTGACGGATTAGGTTTGGTTAGTATAAATCTTAAGGTTTTTAGGCTGGATTTTCATTTTGTTTTAGTATGAAGTATGTGATTGTTGATTTTAAGGATGGTATATGAAGTGGATTTTTTTGTTAAAGATGATGAGGGTGTGGTTGCGTGGGTTATGGTTTGAAGATAGATGATATGGTAATGATAATAATTTAGGTTGTATAAAATATAGGTTAAAGTTTAGAAGTTTAGATTTATTAGTGAATTTGTTAAAAGAGAGTATAATTGAATCTGAGTTTTAGATGATGGAATGATTATATTAGGAGAAGTTCAATGAATGGATCTGATTTTTTTTTGTGGTTTTGTGATTTGATGATGTTGTTTTTGTGATAGTTTTGTTTTGTTTTTGTTTCTGGATTTTAATGTTAATTATTTTTTATTATAAAAAATATAAATTTAAAAGAAAAAATATAAAGAAAGGTTGAAGATGAGGTATTTAGCTCATTTCAGTCCGACAAATGACTAAAAGTAAAACCAAGGTTTTCCACTTGAACGATTTTATGCAAGTTCGATATCACGCGGACCAAATGTGCAATTGGCCAAAAACTACAAGATTGATTTTGCAATTCCTTTTTTTAATGAGTAAAAGGATTAAGCAAGTTGAACTCTCTAACATGAAAGGGAAAATGTTGGATTTTTTTCTTTTTTCATATACCCTTTAATATTCTGGCACATCATATTTTGATTATTTTTTTTTTTTTTTGGAAAGGCGCGGGCACACCATATCTGATATGGCATACACCATAAGACTCCCTTTCTATGTGAGTCTTTGCTTTTGGTAAAGCATCAGTTATAATGGTTCATAGCTTTTAAATCATACGTAAAAAATAGGTATCAGCTTATCATTTTTTCTCATGAACACTATTTTCACATGACACAAAAACTTCTCTCCCTGGTTGGCACCACAAAACGGGATGCCATGGGAAATTTTTTTTCATTATATAATAAAAAAACAATAACACAAATTAACTAAAAACTAATTTCGAGTCAAAAATAAAACTCATAACACATAAAAATAAAAAAATCATTACATACAATTAAAAAACATAAAACGTAAAAATAAAGAAAAAACAGTAAACATAAAAAGATATAAACTAAATAGTTGTGTGGTTGATATAAGACACAATTCGTGCTTTTTTGCGCGTTGAGATATCGATCAACCAGATCATCCCGCATGTGTCACTTGTAGGAACTTTCAAGTATCCTTCCGCGACCTTTTGAGAATTGATTTATACTCTACTCTCGCCGAAGTCTCAGCGGGTCACCCCCGCGGGGGGGGGGGGGGGGGGGGGGGGGGGGGGGGGGGGGGGGGGGGGGGGGGGGGGGTCTTCCCCACCCTTCACCCACCCCCACCCCCCCCCCAACCCCCCCCCCACAACCCCCCCGCCCCCCCCCTCCCCCCCCTCAAGGAATTAAACACATGCTATAAAAAAAAAAATACCACAAAAAAAATATAAAAAAACACCCACATCCCCCACACCCAATCCAACTCCCATAAGAAAAAAAAAAAATAAAAAAAAAAAATAAAAAAAAAAAAATAAAAAAATTTGGGGGTTTTTGTTTTGTTTTTTTTTTTTTTTTTTTTTTATTAATATATTATTTTTTTTATTAAAAATAAAAAAAAAAAAAAATAAAAAAAAAAAATAAAAAAAAAAAAAAAAAAAAAAAAAAAAGTAAATAAAAAAAAAAAAAAAACAAAAAAAACCCCCAAAAACATCCCCCAAAACACACACCAAACATTCTATCTTACTGCTCTCAACTCTATTTTGTGAACATAGCTTGAAACACATCGTTTGAAACCGAAACTAGCAACGATTTTGTAGAATGTTGACTTTTAACAATTCCCTTTTTAGTCAAGTACCCACTCACATCCCCAAGACTGCTTTCTCGTTGGTAACCCGTCTCTGTTTCGTTTGTTTTTTCGAATCGGATTTTATCACTTTCATGTCTTTCAAAAATAATCAAGCGCTCTTGTGCTTAAATTTCGTACCCGTGACACTTTTATACAATATTTCATCCCTTGTCATCCAATCATCATCGTTCTCCCCGCTCATAACCCTCGTTTCGTTCACCAATGAATTAAACCTTTCGACCTCTCGGTTCATTGGAGTCCACTTTCCCGTCAACATGTTCTTGGTACGAACCAAGAATTTGTTTCTTTTTGCTTGTTCATTGTATTGGTCGAGAACTTTGTACCAAAACGTTTCATTTTTTGTTCCGAACCGACATTTGGATCCTCAAATATATGTATGTAACATACCGTCAAAAGCAACTCCTCGTCTTTGGTCCAAAAGTTTCGAGTACCGGCTCCATCGGGTTTCGTTCACGAGTTTTCTTAGCCATTGTATCTTGAGACATTTCTCTTGTATTGACCGACACTGCTCGCGTCGCTTCTTTGTTCTGTGGTTGTTGGATTGTTGTTCGGAGAAAGCGGGTTGATGGGTTGGTATATTTTTGAAAATTTACGTAATTGTAATTGTTTGTTGAAGTTGTCATTGATGAAATAAAAGTTGTTCGGGTGAAATTTGAGGGAGATATGGTTAAAGTTGGTATATTGAGTAGGGATTTGCGGGTATGGAAGTTGAGTGGAGGAGGTGGAATTTGCGGATGAAGGCATGTTGGATTAGAATGAAAACGACGAGTCCGGTATATGGTTTTGTGGGTCGTTGAGCATATGTTTGATCCTTGTGGTTGGGATTCATTTAGGTGTAGTGAATAATTTTAATACAAATATTCGTAGCAAAAACGACATTTAATATTAATGCTCTCATCTTTTGATAATACAAATATAATCTCAACTACTAAAAGTTTACGTAAAATAAATTTTTTTAGTCGAAGTTTTACTTGACGTCGACAAATCACTTAAGGTAAGAATATGACATTCTTAAACCTCGTTACTGATCAAAGAAAAATATTAGCATTTGGATAAACCCTTTCTAATCAAATGATTAAGTAACCCATGATTACTTATAAGCTAGTTATATATGATGTAAGACCGATAATTATAAAAATAAATTAACCATAATAGAATAATATTTCAAAATCTTTTCAATTGTCCACATCTAGAAAATCTTTCTATTGGTGATAAGAAATATTTTGTTCTAGAAGAATCTATTAAACTAGTTTTAATAAGTACAAAACAATATTTTGTATAGATTTGGGGTTAATCATAAAATGACAAATGTTGTCCCAGCTCCTCGGATGGATCCACCGTAACAAGGCACGGATCCAGCTGATGGTGGATCCGTGGTTCGCACCATCCAGTTGTTTGGGACATCATTTGAATTTCAAAGGCTTGCTTATAAATAACAATCTTGCACCTTCATTTTAAACAACTCTTGACAAATATTTTTCACATACATCTTTTATCTTTTATATTCTTTGATCATTATACTTGTTACATAATCCATTACAAGTGATCAACTCATTCCACTCTTTAGTGAAGAACACTCAAGAAGACGTCAAGCTTCAAGTGTTAATAGTTTAGTTGTGTCATCACGTTTGTGATAATCATTCATCTTGTATATGTTGTGTTGTGTGTTGTGTGTATCATATGTGTATGATAGGTTAGTATTTAGGCATTAAAATACATAGTGTGTTAGATTGGTTCTATCTCGAAGTAGAACTCGGTATTTAGCTTAGTACCGAAAAAAGTGTAAGCGACATGTACGGTTTTCTCCGCCTAAAGGGAGCTTGTTTACATAGTGAAGATAACTCTCAAGTTAGGTATTTGAGGAGTGGAGTAGGGCGAAGAAGAGCTTCATTGCCGAACCACTATAAATTATTCTGTCATCGGTTTGATCTTTCTTATCTTTACTTGTTCATATTTTGTAGATTACTTTTTTAATTATTGCATTGCTATCATATACACTTGTGTATATCTCTTGAGTTCACATAAGTCGATAATCTAAGTTTTAATTTTAAAATGATAAAAACTATTCAACCCCCCTTCTAGTTTCCACATAATTTCTTTTTTTGACTTTTTTTGATTTTGTTTTTAAATTTCGGATGAGTTTTTTTTTAATGAGGGCATCAATTTAAATCCTAAATATGAGAATGGTGGGATTCAAACCCTGGTGCCAAGGGACTTAGAGCCAACAACTTACCAACGCGTTAAAAGTCCATTGATATTATTTCTTACTATCACATATCTATTATATATTTGTTGCGGTCAATTTATATGAATAGCAAATTGGTATATTTTTTGTTGGCTGGTTCATAGTGAACAGGGCGGCTCTTGGAGTGAGGCCGGATCCATTGAACTTATTTTTTCGTGCTCTTTCTTCCTGTATTCCGGGGCTTCATTATTCGAATTTTTTTTGGAATTTGATAAATATGTAAACGTGATCGATACTCGTCCGAATTTCTATGTTTTTGCTTCATTTTCATTCCTTTGTACATACAAAGTGAAATAACGAATTTTAAGCGTATTCACAATTAAAATACATAGCTTTGTAATTTATTTATGGTGCGTATAATCGTTTAAATTAATTTTCAAATTTTAAATTTATAAAACTCGTCTACCTATGGTCTACAACGCACTAACGGGCAGAGAACCGAATCGTGTGTAGTGTAGGATTGGTAAATCCAAGGTCGTCCCAAGAGCTAAGTGTTTTAGTTTTAATTTGAATATGTCATAGATTAAATGGTTTGAATATGATTTGATATAATTTAAAGTAAATGAAAAGCAGAATTAAAATATGAGAATTGATCAGAGAGGAAATTGTACTAGCCTAGTTACTCCTTTGTTATAGTTAAAATAGTGTTTTTTAGTGCAATGTCTACTTATCACTTATGGTGGTTCTAATATCGACAGACCCGATTTGGCATCAAAATATGTCATATGTATCCTTCAGGTCCTTGTTGGTCACGAAGGGTGAGTATCCAGTCTACAGTAATTAACCCCAACTATCCTAAAGACATGTCTAATGCTGATAATCCCACTTCTCGGTTATAAACCCTCCTAGAAGAGTTTCTTGAATTTTATAAGTGTCTATCATACTATAGGCGGTGATATGAGCAATCCCTACACTAAGGACAGTTGTTAACCTATCCCTAGCACCCTGTTAACCCTTAATTCAATAGGTAAGCCTACTATAAGGTCTAACAGGATTTACACTAGCGTTTAACACTACCAAAACTCGGGGATCATGCAACAGGAAATAAGGATATCCATAAAACAATAATTTAATAGGACACAATTATCAAAACTATAACACCATCATAACAAGGCTAGCACTAAGGTGCTTAGCCACTTATATTACATATAACATAAGAAATAATGAAAGAATTCTTGAATTGAATAAACATTATAATCTTACAATGTCCGTGGTGAATGATTAATACAAGAAATTAGTATAAAGTGATTTCTCCCTTGGACTAGTGATGGATGGAGCCGAATTCTTCGTTCTTTGGAAGCCCTAGTAGATCTCTGGAACTCCCTTGTAAATGAATGATATGAATAAGCAGGGAATGGGCTTGTATTTATTATATTCGACTCAACTATAGGGTAGTTAAGGGTGTGATCTACGACGTAGTTTTGCTGATGCAGACTTTCCAATTGTAGGCTTAAAGTAACCACGGCGTAGTTAAAGTGGCCAACTACACCATAGTTGTGACTAGACTTGTGTTTTTTGGTAACTCATGATAACTATGGCGTAGTCCCAATAGGGCAACTACGCCGTAGTTTCTTCCAGGCTTGTTTGGTCTTCATTTGAACTACGGCGTAGTTAAATGTGCCAACTACGCCGTAGTTATGTCTTAGCATCAATGATTTGTT
>BQNB010180770.1:0-12649 GCA_026074375.1 Tanacetum coccineum
TATCCACACATTCATTAGCTTTCATTTTATCATGCATTTTCTTCTTAGAAATTTCAGTAAGTTCTAGGGTCTCCTCCCCGCCACGTACTATGGCCGGTGCATGATTGGGTGTGACAATTACATGACCATTATACAGGGAAGGCTAAACTTGCCTTGCATGATGTAGACATAAGGGGTTCTTGTAGCCAATAGCTACCTTATTCACCTCATCATAATGAGACCTAGGTTTACACATCATGTGAATTGTTTGAATAGACTGGCCTTGTTTGAATAATTTATCCTTGACCTTATCTTTTAAAGCTTTTAAGTCTAAAAATTCTTCAAGGTATTTATTTTCTTTCTGATTAAAATCCTTTTTCAAAGATGTAACATCATCTACCATTAACTTGTTATGTTGAATGGTAGATGCAAGTTGCAATTTTACAGAATGAAGTTCCTTTTTCAAATTCTCTTCTTTAATATTGCGGTCACATATAACTATTCTTAGTTGCTCATCCATCTTTTGTTCTCTTTCTATTAATTCAAACCTGGCACGTCTTTCATACAGTTCAACTTGTTCCTTGTATATTGCAAGTTCAACATTTAATGAATTATCAGCTACTATATATGTGGGTGCATTAAAAACAGATTAGGCTTTAGGCTCATGCAAATCATTATCTATCATCACGTACATATCATTTGGAACCGTAGATGCATTGTTTTGTACAACTAGCACTGCGTTGTCCTTTACATACTGATCATATGGAGTCATATTACTATCACTCGTATAATCAGCATGTGAGCCAACAACGTAGCTTGGTTGTACATCGTCCTGCATCCCGTGTTCTTCATGATGTTCACAAATAGCATCCTGAAAGTGATCATGGTCTTGTACCTCAGATAAGATGTCCGAATCATAAGACGGACCGGCTTCATCACACACTGGATCTGCGGATGATAGATTTGCCATGAACATAGTTTGTGCCGTGGGAGCCTCATCAACGTCAGAATCGTAAGCATCACAATCATCAGCTTGAAATACATTATCCACATTGAGAGCTAAGTCCTGAACCGGTTGCTCATCCACATCTTCATCAATAGCATTGTCCTGTCCACCAGCTAGGAACAATAACTGCTCTTCATCCAAGACTACCCCATTCTCTTGAGCTTGCATCAGCAACATCTTGTCTTTGAAGTATTCGGAGTTCTGTGGACGCTTGGGTTGAGTGCAGTTCCTTGCTATGTGGCCTACCCCGTTGCAGTTGTAGCACTTAACCTGCCTAGCTTGACCTGGATTAGCATTCCCCACTCTGTTCTGTGCTCCCCCATAACCAGCTGCACCTGCACCCCGTGCATTATTACCCTGTCCTCTATTCTGTCGACCCTGAACATTCTGAACGACAACCCTGCCGTCTTGAATTGTGGCTTGGTTCCTAGGATTTGATGAAGTTCTGAGTTGATTGTTTGTTTGAGGAAGGTACATTGCTTTGTACAACTGGCACTGTCTTGTCCTTTACATATTGATTATACGGAATCATATTACTATTACTCGTATAATCGGCATGTGACTCACAAATCAGTAGTTTGGTTGTTACAGTGTCATGCATCTTGTAACATTCTGAAATTTTCGGAATTTTTAAATTGACGATTTTAAACTTTGACTTTTCAGGTCTGATCTTACTTTTTGACTTATGACCTTTTATCGTCACATAAAAACGATTGCCGCGTAACTGGTAAAATTTTCGGAACATGTTTTAAATAATGAATCATATTTATTATTACATCTCTCAAGGGAAGTTATTTTTAACTTATTTGATTTGAAAACGAAAAAGGATACATACAAATTCTTAGTTGATTTATCAAAAACGAACCACTAAATCACGTTTTCACGATTTGGACCCTAAAGCAATTTGATGTAAAACGATATTTCAGACAACTTTTTAGTTTTGACCGAGACCCGAAAACAGTCAGAAGGTGACTGAAAGGCCATCGCGAGATTTTAGAAACACAAAAATAATTAAAAGATATTTAATTATCACGTTTTATTAAATAAAAATATTTAATAAAATACTTAACAATTAAATTAAAAGCGTTTGTTGAGAACGCGAATATTCGAGTTGAAATTCATTTTTCCTTTCTATTTCAGGCAAGGCGTAGCCGGTTCACAAAACAAGTAACGGATATTTTTATAAAGGTTATAAAAATATTTATGAAATATTATCAAATAAATACTCATTTTTATCAGAAAAATGATTTAGAAAACAATGGCGCAAGTTTCGTAATTTAAATCGTCCGTTAGGTCGCTCAAATGAGTCCCGAACCGTTTTTATAAAAACTATAATAAAAATGTTACACTTTAACCCCTCAACTATTATAAACTTGCCACTTGGTTTTATATATATATACCATTTCATTTCATTTCATTCATTTTCCATCTCTATTATACACACACACACTCTCAACTCCTCTCTCTCCCTCACCAATATCCGGCAGCCGCCGGCGACACCACCACAGCCGCCGGAAAAGTTTTCCGGCGAGCTTTTCCGGCCAAGTTCGAAAAGGTTGCTCGTGACCCGATCTATCCGATCCCCATAGTCACGCGCCTCCACACGCCATTTTGTCCCCTTCCCTCCGGCTGCTGTCCCACGACAGCCCCGCCGTACCACCGCCATCATCACCACGACGCACCACTCATCCCGTCACCACCTCCATCATCATCATTATCATACCACCCTCATCACCATACGATACATCATTCATCACATCGTCACTCTCTCCATTGTGGGTGCGTTCGGTTCTATCTTGTAACCCACGAAGGGTGTGTGTGGTTTGGTGTAATAACACCTCAAGGGTGCGTTCGTGTTCAAGCCACCAGCTGAGGGTGCGTTTTGTTTGGTATTAACCCAAGAAAGGGTGCGTTTTAGAGTTATTCTCAACCCACACCCATGCGTTGGGTTTGATATACCCACCAGGGTGTGTTCGGCTCTCGATAAAAGCACAAGGGTGCGTTGGTTTTTCTGTCGACCTAATAGGGTGCGTTTGTTTTCGTTTTACACAGACAAGGGTGCGTGGGTATAGAAGACCCCCTATGGGGTGTGTCCGGTTTAGGTGTTAGATTACCATAAGGGTGCGTTTTGGGTTGTTAAAGCACAAAAGGGTGGGTTTTGTTATCAACAGATTCGGGCGTGTTGGGTCGACACCATATTAGGAGGCGTTTGTTAGTCACCGATGCGGGTGCGTTTGGCTGATTAAAACGGCCATAGGGCACGTTTGGTTTGCGGGGTAACAACCAAAAGGGTGTTTGGTTGTGCAGTCAATACTATTAGGGGCGTTTGGATCCGGGTTTGGCAGCAGTGGAGAGTGTGTTTGGCTGTTAGAAACAGCTTTAGGGCGCGTTTGGTTTAGTAGAAACCAATACGGGTGTGTTTGGTTATGTGGTTAACACCACTACGGGTGCGTTTGGATCTGGATGTTTGGATTAGCCACAGCAGCTAGGGGGTGTTTGGTTTGGTTGTTCGCCGATAGTGGGGCGTTGGTCCTGAACACAGCCATGCACATGAGGCGTTTTGGCTGCAGTGTACATACCATTAGGGTGCGTTTGGTGTTGTCGGACAGTTAAAGGCGTGTTTGGTTTACGAGTCAGCGAGGAAAACGCGAGGGTTTGTTTGGTTTTTATATCAAATACGGCAAATAAAAATATCTTAGTTTTTAATAATATAAAACTGGATAAATATTTATTGGTGGTTTAATTGGTTAAATAAATATAATATTTATTAATTTATTTAATTTAGATATAATAATATACATATATATTATATCTAGAAAATGTGAGTGGTTGAAATATTAACACATTAACAATTGCAACATATAATGGTTTAGGGGAAAACGTTGAGTTTTGCGTATACGGGAAACGCTGTATAAACGGGAAAGTCATGACGAAAATTTTATAATTTCCTATACTTGTTAAGGATTTACAAAAACTGATATTGTTTTAGAAATCGATTAAAAAGGGGGACTAAGCTACATATTTAAGATATAATAACTTGTATTATACAATAACCCGACCAATGAACAAAAACTATACTTTTATATCAAGATAACCATTTTAGACACGACCTGTTAACGAAATGAAACATGATTTATAAATATTAAATTATATTTTATAATGGTTATAAACGGTTACCAACTTCGGTTGCTTAAGTTATAATAAGTAAGATACGTGTCAACTTTTATTCAAAGTCTTTTGTTAATTAAATTGGAGTCAGACTAATTAGTTTAATTAACAACTCGCATTTATTATATAAGACCTGCAAAGTATTATATACTTTTCATAAATCTTTGGATCGGTCGTTTTTGTGATATAACTTACGGTAAGAATTATTATAAGGGTTATTTTTTTTAAGAGGTATATAACGAATATTTTATTAATCGCTTTACGTATATTTTCAATTTATTTTATTTAAACCAACCACCAAACTATTAAACTTTTAATCTAATCTTTTATAAGTGTCGCGGTTGAAATAAATTCCTCGGGAAACCCAATAACTTTCTAGGGCTAGTGGGACTTAGCAGTTAAGATAAATCCATTTTCTTGGTCGAACCGTTTCAGTTTAGTTTCGCCTTGTCTCAAAAGTGTAAATTCCCGCAATCGTTTCTTCATCAATCGATGTGGAGTTTATAGCCCCTCTTTCACTTGTTTTATATCTACTTTACAAATCTCGGGGGAGAATACATGCTCAATACAACTTGTTTACATATTCGTTTACAATATCTGTCTCATACTATTTACACATTTTGTGGGTTTACATACTTGATTTTACAATTCATTACAAACACAATTACATGGTTGATTACAAACTTGGTTTCATACCTTGTCACTTACTCATTTGCATACATGTTTACGAAATTGTTTACATACTCATTTCGAATTCAACTACTTGATTTATATCACACTCTTTTCTACTTATGGATTTAAGTACTCAAAGCTATTTACGAATACAATGGTTACTTTTACTTTGGACACAAGTACTTTATGTGAGAATTTCCCTTTTTACGTGGTTTGCCTAAGTTACTCTATTGCCATGAAGTCCCCCCTATCATGAACCGTTAATTTCTTGACCGGAGGACCGGTTGAGGGAGCGCGAATGCTGTGAATAGATCTATTGGGAATGAACTCCCCCGTCCGGGTAGATAACAACGCACTACCATGTACACGGACGCATTACATTTGAGGAACTAGGTGTTAGGCAATGCACCTACCGGGGCACTAACTTATAACAACGTATACTTAAGGTTTCGGTGTCATGAGCTTAGCGCAACAGTAAATATTATCTATGTGGTACTGTATTTGTTATAGTAGACCCATACATTTTGAAAATCAACGATCTCACTGTCCATACTACTTATTGAACATTACAAATTTCTGAACACTTTTCATTATATTGCGGCGAAGCAATTAAACACTAAACACGCTACTTGGTTCTACATTTACTCTTACATTTTCGGCGATTATTATAAGGATTGAAATAATCATACATACTTTATAAATCTTTGGATTCCAACATTTACATTTATACTTACAAAACTCTATGAACTCACCAACTTTAATGTTGACACTTTTAAGCATGTTTTTCTCAGGTGAATTAGATGCTTGGATTATTTGATGTGCATTGGAGTCTTTACATTCAAGTTTTTCATGGTGATGCAATTATGGGACAACTATTATTTTGATTTCAGAAAATCAACGAGATTGTTTTACAAACGACACATTTAGAGGTCGTTCTCTTGTATCTTGAGCTGTTGTATTATGAAGTAACGCTCCCTGACATATTTCCGCTGCGACACATTTTTGGGGGTGTTACAGATTGGTATCAGAGCCAAGGTTATAGAGAACTAGGTTGCATATTTTACCCTAGACTATAACCGTTTTCACAAACATTGCATCACATCAAACATTTTCAAAGTGCATACACGTTACTTGCTTATGTGCTTACATTACGTGCTGCATTAAGTGCTTACATGACATACATATATGTAATATATATGCTTACATCTTTTGCGTATATCGCACGTTTATTTATATAAGAGTTATTTATATAAATACCAGGGCATTTCTTAAGACATTGTGAGTTGCACAACGGTCTCATTTCGTTCTCAGACATTGCGAGTTAAACAATGGTCTCTAAGGATATTATTTTTCTTCATAGCTTTATACTATATTGTATTACGCGAAGACCATCATAATTTTTGTTTACATGGAATTCTGTATGAATCTAAGTATTACAAGTCTTGTATGGGCGGGACTTGTGATATGAAGATTGATATGATAATTGCTATGTTAACAAAGCCCGTCACAGTTCTGTTTACATGGGATTATGTATGAATCTAAGTATTGCAAGTCTTGTATGGGCGGGACTTGTAATAGGAAGATTGATATGATAATCGCTATACTGATTTTTTTTTAGTTAATAGGTGATCTTTACCTTATTTACTCTAACCGAGTTTACTCATTAACTATCTTAAACACTATGTCGATCTTCCCTGATTGTTTTACTCCCCGTCTCCGAAGACGAGTTTTAAATACTCGTTCCATACTCATTAGAGCATCGGCATCGTTATGTCATTCACACCTGAACCTTGTGAGTACGCGTATTGCATCAGAAATTATTAAGTAGGATGATTTATAACATATTTATTTGAAAGGATTGGGACGCCTCTTCATTTAAATAAATAAGTTGTAAATCACCGAACCATAAGTTTATCACTTCTTACTTACATAAATTTGGACGCTTCTTTATGTAAATAAGAAATTATAAACGAGTGGGCTTAATGGTATCCGATATGAGACGAGTAAAAACCTGAACTCAATCATCACTGAAATCCGTTAAAAGGGTCTAGAGACACAATCGTGTCTTACTACTCAGCAAAAATCTTAAGGCCTCACTTGGAGCTACCTTATCTCATTCTTAAGTTATTACTTTTGCCATTGCAAGTCCTTGCAATCACGAACTGTCTGTGGAGCTAACAGACTGAGTGCAATATTCCGTCACCATTTATCATAGTATTACGTTTGGTCGCTGTGTTGGCTCTGGAGTTGGTCCCGACTGATTAAAACCTTATCTAATAGTAACGAACCATCCTTAAACGAGATAAACACCTATCGACGAAACAGATAGTTGGACTATTCATTTTGGACCACTAGTAGGAAGACTTAGGTCGCGATACATCCTAGTACTACCAAGTAAGTTGGGTACTTACATCCATAAGCCACGTTGATGTGAATCATCGAACCTTACAGACGAGACTCCATCCTCGGACATTTAGAAACTCGTACAAACATACTCACGCGACTACACTTTCTTCTTGAGGTTTTCACTATACTGAGACTTTCCATATAACGCGGTTATATCAGTCGTAAGATCTGTAATGATTTTCTTTGAGATAACCATTTTGATGGATTAAATATCCTGGTCAACCCTTGCCAAAAATTTTAGTATATTGAGAAGGGTCGAAGAGCCAAATTTTGCTGAATAAAGTTATCAGCGTTTTGCTTAAAACTAGTTTATCAAATCTTAGATCTTTTCCTAATCACACAAACAGTTAACATAATTTAAATCTCGGGACGAGATTTCTTTAAGGGGTAGGTCACTGTATACAGTCCGGAAATTTTCGGAATTTTAAATGACTATTTTAAACTTTGACTTTTCAGGTCCGATCTTACTTTTTGACTTATGACCTTTTATCGTCACATAAAAAACGATTGCACGCGTAATGGGTAAAAATTCTTCGGACATATTTTAAATAATGAATCATATTTATTATTACATCTCTCAAGGAAGTTATTTTAATTATTTGATTGAAAAGCAAAAGGATACAATCAAATTCATAGTTGATTTATCAAAAACGAACCACTAAATCATGTTTTCATGATTCGGACCCTAAAGCAATTTGATGTAAAACGATATTTCAGACAACTTTTTAGTTTTGACCGAGACCCGAAAACAGTCAGAAGGTGACTGAAAGGCCATCGCGAGATTTTAGAAACACAAAAATAATTAAAAGATATTTAATTATCACGTTTTATTAAATAAAAATATTTAATTTAATTACTTATCATTAAATTAAAAAAGCGTTTGTTTGAGACGCGATTATTTCGAGTTGAAATTCATTTTTCCTTTCTATTTCAGGCAAGGCGTAGCCGGTTCACAAAACAAGTAATGGATATTTTTATAAAGGTTATAAAAATATTTATGAAATATTATCAAATAAATACTCATTTTTATCAGAAAAATGATTTAGAAAACAATGACGCAAGTTTCGTAATTTAAATCGTCTGTTAGGTCGCTCAAATGAGTCCCGAACCGTTTTTATAAAAACTATAATAAAAATGTTACACTTTAACCCCTCAACTATTATAAACTTGCCACTTGGTTTTATATATATATACCATTTCATTTCATTCATTTTCCATCTCTCTCTCCCCCCTCTTCTCCCCACCCCCTCCCCTACTCCCCACCTCCTTCTTCACCCCTATCCTCCCTTATTATACACACACACACTCTCAACTCCTCTCTCTCCCTCACCAATATCCGGCAGCCGCCGGCGACACCACCACAGCCGCCGGAAAAGTTTTCCGGCGAGCTTTTCCGGCCAAGTTCGAAAAGGTTGTCGTGACGTCTATCCGATCCCCTTAGGTTCAAAAACAAACCCCCCCCCCCCCCCCCCCCCCGCCCTCCACACGCCATTTTGTCCCCTTCCCTCCGGCTGCTGTCCCACGACAGCCCCGCCGTACCACCGCCATCATCACCACGACGCACCACTCATCCCGTCACCACCTCCATCATCATCATTATCATACCACCCTCATCACCATCACGATAATCATCATCACCTCGTCACTCTCTCCATGAGGGTGCGTTCGGTTCTATCTTTAACCCACGAAGGGTGTGTGGTGGGGCGGGGGTTTGGGGGGTGGCTTTGGTGTAAGAACACCAAGGTGCTTCGTGTTCAAGGCCACCAGCTTGTGGGGTGCGTTTTGTTTGGTATAACCCAAGAAAGGGTGCGTTTTAGAGTTATCTCACCCTCACACCCATGCGTTGGGTTTGATATTACCCTACCAGGTGTGTTCGGCTCTCGATAAAAAGCACAAGGTGCGTTGGTTTTTTCTGTCGACATAATAAGGGTGTGTTTGTTTTCGTTTTACACAGACAAGGGTGCGTGGGTATAGAAGACCCCCTATGGGGTGTGTCCGGTTTAGGTGTTAGATTACCATAAGGGTGCGTTTTGGGTTGTTAAAGCACAAAAGGGTGGGTTTTGTTATCAACAGATTCGGGCGTGTTGGGTCGACACCATATTAGGAGGCGTTTGTTAGTCACCGATGCGGGTGCGTTTGGCTGATTAAAACGGCCATAGGGCACATTTGGTTTGCGGGGTAACAACCAAAAGGGAGTTTGGTTGTGCAGTCATACCCCCCCCCATTAGGGGCGTTTGGATCCGGGTTTGGCAGCAGTGGAGAGTGTGTTTGGCTGTTAGAAACAGCTTTAGGGCGCGTTTGGTTTAGTAGAAACCAATACGGGTGTGTTTGGTTATGTGGTTAACACCACTACGGGTGCGTTTGGATCTGGATGTTTGGATTAGCCACAGCAGCTAGGGGTGTTTGGTTTGGTTGTTCGCCGATAGTGGGGCGTTTGGCTTAACAGCAGCCATGCACATGAGTGCGTTTGGCTGTTGTACATACCATTAGGGTGCGTTTGGTGTTGCTCGACAGTTAAGCGCGTGAGTGTTTAGCGAGACAGTAAGGAAACGACGAGGGTTTGTTTGGTTTATATATCAAAACGGCAAATAAAAATAACTTAAGTTTTAATAAATATTAAAACTGGATAAATATTTATTGGTGGTTTAATTGGTTAAATAAATATAATATTTATTAATTTATTTAATTTAGATATAATAATATACATATATATTATATCTAGAAAATGTGAGTGGTTGAAATATTAACACATTAACAATTGCAACATATAATGGTTTAGGGGAAAACGTTGAGTTTTGCGTATATGGGAAACGCTGTATAAACGGGAAAGTCATGACGAAAATTTTATAATTTCCTATACTTGTTAAGGATTTACAAAAACTGATATTGTTTTAGAAATCGATAAAAAGGGGACTAAGCTACATATTTAAGATATAATAACTTGTATTATACAATAACCCGACCAATGAACAAAAACTATACTTTTATATCAAGATAACCATTTTAGACACGACCTGTTAACGAAATGAAACATGATTTATAAAATATTAAATTATATTTTATAATGGTTATAAACGGTTACCAACTTCGGTTGTTTAAGTTATAATAGTAAGATACGTGTCAACTTTTATTCAAAGTCTTTTGTTAATTAAATTGGAGTCAGACTAATTAGTTTAATTAACAACTCGCATTTATTATATAAGACCTGCAAAGTATTATATACTTTTCATAAATCTTTGGATCGGTCGTTTTTGTGATATAACTTACGGTAAGAATTATATAAGGGTTATTTTTCATAAGAAGTATATAACGAATATATATTACACGCTTTGCGTATATTTTCAATTTATTTATTTAACCAACCACCAAACTATTACAACTTTAAATCTAAATCTTTTATCAACGTGTCGCGTTGACATAACATTCCTCGGAAAACCCAAATACACTATCCTAGGCTAGTGGGACTTAGCCGTTAAGATAAATCGCAACTTCTTGGTCGAGCCGTTTCAGTTTCCGTTTCGCCTTGTACTCAAAGTGTACATTCCCGCCAATCGTTCTTCATCATCGATGTGAGTTTATAGCCCCTCTTTCACTTGTTTTACATTTACTTTACAAATCTCGGGGGAGAATACATGCTCAATACAACTTGTTTACATATTCGTTTACAATATCTTTCTCATACTATTCTACACATTTGGTTTACATACTTGATTTTACAATTCATTACAAACACAATTACATGGTTGATTACAAACTTGGTTTCATACCTTGTCACTTACTCGTTTGCATACATGTTTACGAAATTGTTTACATACTCATTTCGAATTCAACTACTTGATTTATATCACACTCTTTTCTACTTATGGATTTAAGTACTCAAAGCTAATTTACGAATACAATGGTTACTTTTACTTTTGGACTACAAGTCTGTATGTGAGAATTTCCCTTTTTTACGTGGGTTTGCCTAAGTTACTCTATTGCCTGAAGTCCACTATCATTGACCGTTAATTTCTTGACCGGTAGGACGGTTGAGGGTGCGCGAATGTGTGAATTAGATCTATTGGAATGAACTCCCCCGTCCGGGTAGATCACAACGCACTACCATGTACACGGACGCATTACATTTGAGGAAACTAGGTGCTAGGCAATGCACCTACCGGGGCACTAACTTATAGCAACGTATACTTAAGGTTTTGGTGTCATGAGCTTAGCGCAACAGTAAATATTATCTATGTGGTACTGTATTTGGTATAGTGACCCTACATTTAGAAAATCAACGATCTCACTGATCCTATATCTTATTGTTCATTACAAATTTCTAAACACTTTTCATTATATTGCGGCGAAGCAATTAAACACTAAACGCTTTTGATTCTGCATTTACTCTTACATTTTTGGCGATTATTATAAGGATGAAAAATAATCAAATAATTACTTTATAAACCTTTGGATCCAAAATTTTACATTTATACTTACAAAAACTCTATGAACTCACCAACTTTAATGTTGACACTTTTAAGCATGTTTTTCTCAGGTGAATTTAGATGCTTGGATTCATTTTGTGTGCATTGGAGAATCTTTACATTCAAGCTTTTCATGGTGATGCAATTATGGGACAACTAATATTTTGATTTCAGAAAATCACGAGGATTATTTTACAAATGACAATTAGAGTCGTTCTCTTGTATCTTGAGCTGTTGTATTATGAAGTAACGCCTCCTGACATATTTCCGCTGCGACACATTTTTGGGGGTGTTACACATCTCGTGTTCTTCATGATGTTCACAAACAGCATCCTGATAGTGATCATGGTCGTATACCTCAGATAGAATGTCTAAATCATACGACGGACCAGCTTCATCATAAACAAGATCTACAAATGATAGATTAGCCATGAACATAGTTTATGTCGTAGTTACCTCATCAACATTAGAATCATAAGCATCACAGTCATCAGCTTGAAACACATTATCCACATTGAGTGCTAAATCCTGAACAGGTGGCTCATCCACATCTTTATCAACAATGTTGTCTTGTCCACCTGTAAGAAATAGTAACTGGTCTTCATCCAATGCCACTCTATTCTCCTGAGCTTGCATCAGTAACATCTTGTCTTTGAAGTATTCGGTGTTCTGTGGTCGCTTGTGCTGAGTGCAGTTCCTTGCTATGTGGCATATACCGTAGCAGTTGTAGCACTTAACCTGCCTTGTTTGACCTAGATTAGCATTCCCGACTCTGTTCAAAGCTCCCCCATAACCAGTTGTACCTGCACCCCGCGCATTGTTACCCTGTCCTCTATTCTGTCTACCTTGAACATTCTGAACCACAACCCTGCCGTCTTAAACTGTAGCTTGGTTCCTAGGATTTGATGAAGTTCTGAGTTGATTGTTTGTTTGAGGAAGGTAAGTTTTATATGAT
>BQNB010180771.1:0-12649 GCA_026074375.1 Tanacetum coccineum
ATACCAATGAGCCGTAACAATGATTAACAAATGGTTATTTTTAATATTAAAATAAAAGAAAATAGAAGTGTAAAATATTTTTATATATTTTTTATATTTAAAAATATTCACAAACGGAAAATAACTTCACGAGGAAGGTTCTTCAAAACACTAATCTTCAAACGAAACGCGAAATTCGTTACACAATTCCCCGGCAACGGCGCCAAAAATTTGATGTAGTCTTTTTTACACGTATCAAATAAACCCTCAAATGTATAATATATATATTTATATAAAATACATATACGTATACGCAAGCTAAGTATCATACAAATTGTTCTTAGGAAAGAATAATAAGTAATCAACACGGGTATCGTTTTCCTCAGTGAGAGGTGAATGGAAATCTAAGTTCAAGTTGTAAATCGGGCTTTATTGTCATTCAAGTTTATGGTTTTGGTTTTAAACTATTTTTATACTAAAAATTAAACTAATATTAATTCTAAGATTTAAAACTACAAGATTATACTAAAATTGATCTAAAAGATATAAATGACAAATATGCTTGCTAAGTGACGTGAAATGTTCTTTAAGTGTGAATTTAGGTTTATTAACTAATTATAATCCTTAGAAAAGATAATTTTCTCACAACGTTGGTTTATTTTGAAAACGATCTCTTAAAAAGAAAATAATTACTAGATGTGTAATTTGATTATTCTCTGGATTTTGCCCTTTAAACAATCTAAATAACCCGACAAATTATTGATTAATTAAACCCTTTTCAAATCCACACTTAATTCACAATTCGCAAATCACTTAACAAGCACTAATTAAACTACTCGCTACTCATATTAATCAAATAAGCAAACATATTAAATTTAAGCTAAATAAATCTACACTATTTAATTGAAAAATGATAGAAAATGAGACCGAATTGAAGAGCCGCAAATAAACGATAACCATCCGGTTTAATAAGCTAAAGAAAATATTCAAATTCTATCTAGCTTATTAAACCCTTAAGCTCCACGCCTCGTGAGTTGACCAGTACCAAAAACACAATTCAAATCAACAAACTGTTAACATTACAATTGCAATTTCAGACTACAATAACCACGTGGCCCAATAGATATTCATCAGACCAAAGGAAACCAATCTATCCTAATAGATCCCAAATAGCCCAAATGATGCAATAAGGAAATGGGCTCAGACCATATGTGAAACAAAGCCCAAAGTGATTCTACAAACTTATGACAGCCCAACAAATCAATTTATAAGCATCAGTTTTACCAAACAATTTACTAAACTTCAATAAACTCAACTGAACTTAATAAGCAGAAGTATACAATAAGCCACGATAAGAACAACTTATTTCAAATGAGCAACGAGTGAGCAATTAGAGATTTACAAATCATCACCAAAACTTCAACAAATAAAATCGAATAAGCTCTAGATATAATCAAATCTAATAACCATTGAGATCAAATAAGCTATTTCGTACACCTTTTTGTAAAACTAGAATTTTATTAAACAAACACTATTTTAAAACCATTCAGAAAAATAGAAGAAGATTAATAAGCTAACTATCCTTATTAGCTCTCGAGGATTTGAGGTGTCGAAGATTTAAAGAAATAAACCGAGTAGCTAAATACTCGTCACACCTCTTTATCAATTTTTAATCGAGCTAGGATCTAAGATAAACAAACAGAAAATATAGCAAGTCGAAATAAGCTTATGTATTTAAGTTATTCAAGTAGAAAGAAAGAAAAGAAAAAAAATGAATAAGCTAGATCCATCAAGTTAAACACAAATCATCTTCCATAACATTAATAAGCTAAAGAGTACAACAAGAAAAATCCAATAAGCTCACAATAAGTTGGTACAATAAACTAAAAAAATTTAAATAAGCTAAAACATTACTAAAATTAAGCTAAACTTTAAAGAGAAAACTAGAAAAAAAAACTAAATCCTAACTACTCCAAATGTGGGGAGAGCGGATATAATTTATAGCCAAGTGAGAGGTTACTTTAGTAAATTTTTCCCATTATCGAGCTCTTGATTAGCCAATCATTGGGCACAAATGATTGTCACACGGATCACCACATTGATCGGCCATTGAGGATGCACCAAGTGTCCAATTGGTATGCTTCATTCCAACGCAACGATTTCTGGCCACTGATTAAATTCCCTTTGCATATGAAATTTTGAAATGAGTATTACAAATCTTTGCCATGCGTCAATTTTTAATTCGCCCATATCTACTAGTGCTAGATCTCATGTTATTTTTTGGATTTAATTTGAAGAACACGTGACTTGATGTCACGATTGCGTCACCATATCAATAAACTCTTATATTTTTTTATTTTTTTTTGTTAGGCTATTTTGGGCTTGGCTGGTCCGGCCCATAAAATGGGTCACGGGCTGGCCCATTAAAATCCAAGAGCACCGTTGGAATCGACTTCTCGTGCTCTTTTCGATCTCATGCTTGGTTCTGTCCGGTTTTGTCTTTATTTTTGTCATTTTCTTGATATCCGTACCTGCACATACAAAAACACAAAAACAACATATATTTTCAATTTTAATTATGTTTTTGGTCTTTTGGGTTCATTTTTCAAGGTAAAATATATGTATAGATTAGCGAATACCACATATATTAAGCAAGTACGAAGATCAAGGACAACTTTACGGCGTAACACCATATCTAGTTACGCTGTAACCATGTATTTGGAAGGAAATATTACCCAAGATAGAGTTACGGCGTAACACCCCTTATGGTTACGCCGTTACCATGAAGATCCACAAATATGGAATGAAGATTACGTACATATGGAAATTATTTGAAGGTTACGGCATAGCACAATATCCGGTTACGCCGCAACAACTGCTTATTTATGGAATGTCGTGTAAGAAGGTTATTGCAAAACACATTTATCACTTACGTCGTAACAGGTTCGATACCTATAAATAGAGGCCTCATTCAAGCTATTCTGACATCACTTCCTCCACAGCCAATTGGAGAGGCGACAAAGGCTTCCAACCTTCAAAGAGTTCCACCTGGAGTCCAAGAGAGATCACACTTTACTTACTTTTTGTATTTAATCTTTCAAATACGAATACTATAAACATTATGAGCTTTCAATCTATGATTACTTCTATTTTTTGCTTTATTTTTGTTACCATGAGCGTCTAAGCCCTCAAAGTGTTGGCCTAGTTATCTAGTTATGATGTTTGTTTCCTGTTAGATTATGGTTTCATTAGATATTCCTTGACTATCATGTAACCCTATGTTTTGGTAGTACGGGTGGTTTAGACCTTGCTTTCCCCATTATTAGATTATCTAGTCAATATGGGATCCATCGGGTACTAGGGAGGATCTATGACTCCGACCCCTCGTATAAGAACTAACCGGTCTCAGTACTTATAACTCAATATACTTAAAAAGCACATGAACTCTTTCAGAGAGGGTTAATAATCTATATAGGTTATTCACTGCAACCTGGATATCCTACCTCCTATACGATTTGGACTGAGTCAGAATCGTGAGAAGTATAGGATAGACTAAATATGCATAGGAAAATGTTTTCATAACAATAGTAATGAAGTAACTAGGTTAGCACGTTTTCTCTCCTGATATCTCCAACTCTTTTAATTTTCAGTATTTGATTTTATTGTTAATTTAAATTCATTTCAAATCAAATCAAAAACCATTCTCTAAACATGACATTTCAAATTAAAACTAATTACAACTTAGCTCTTGGGACGACCTCGGATTTACCATTCTATACTACCCACGATCGGGTTCTCTGCCCGTTAGTGCGTTGTCAGGTAGATCGAGTTTTATAAATTTAAAACTTGGTAAAAATATATTTTAAAATAAAATACGCATCATAACCCGGAGATTATTAATCAACAAATCACTATTTAATCCACACTTAATTCACTAATCACAATCACTTGACAAGCATATAAGAAAACTACTCGCTAAGCATGGCAACTAAACTAACAATAATAATCATAAACATAATAACAAACATATTAAGCTAATTAAGCTAAAACTACAAATTAAGGAAAAGAAGGAAGAACCCGATTGAAGCAATGGAGACGAATATAAACCACCTGATCTTATAAACTTAATTAAACACTAAAGTTAATAACTTTATTAGATTCTAAATAACAAATTAGCTAATAAAGTTTTGAGCTTTATTCACTAATTAGCTAAGTAAAAACTTAAAAAGCTTAAAACTTTAGTAGTAAAATAAGCTTAAAAGACCCATAAGCTCCTCGCCTAAGAGTTGGATAGATTTCATCAACATTAAAACAAACAAGAGTTAAGATGAACAAGATAATAATAAGCTACTAATTAATCTAAAGACAATAAGCTAATAAAAATGGAAACTTTAGATCTAAGTCCGCCCGAAACCAAGGTGTTCAACTCCGAAAAGTGAATAGAAATCGGGTATAATTAAGGACTAGATCTAAGAAATAAGCTAATAAGCTAACAGAAAGCAACAAACTTTAAACTAGAAATAAGCAAAAAAGACAAGCTCTATTATTTTTAGATCTAATCCACCCGAAACTAAGGTGTTCAATCAAGTGAACTAGAGACGGTCATAATTAAGTAGTAGATCTAAAAACAATAAGCTAGAAAAATAAGCAATCGAGGATAAGCTAATATAAGCTTACTCGAAAAGCTTTAAATTGAAAACAATATGAAATAAGCTAGTCTAAATAAGCTATGGAAGTAGCTTACTAAAATATAAGCTTAAGAGATTGGATCAAAAAATAAGCTATAAGAGAGAGCTTAATTGGAGATAAGCAAAAGAGAAGAACTAGAAGAATAAGCATAAAGAAAAGCAAAAAGTAAATAAGCATTAATAAAAATCAACCTTAATAAAAAGCATCTTCATTCATGAAAAATAAGCCTATACAATAAGTTGAGAATATGCTAAAAATCTTTTACACTAATAAGCTAAAATAAGCTACCACTATTCTACTCCTACTCCTAATCTAATAATACTAAACTACTATGTGTAATAAAAAGAAAACAATGAAAGAGTATGATTGCTAGATCTGCTATGTTCGGATATATGTAGCCCACATGTGAAGGGTATATTTGTCATTTCGCATCATTGCCAGAACATTCCTTTAACTCTCGTCTACACATATATGCTTGGATCTGATGCCTAATAATTAGAAACAATCAATGCCAATGATTGGCATTAAATACCAATCATACCCACTAATTCTTGTACCTAGTACTGACAACTAGCGCATTGGATCACGCATGACACGTGTCAGCGTCTGGTTGGCTGTTGTGGCTGACTGGACTTGCTGACGTGACGAGCAGGATTAAATCAAAAATAAGCATCAGAGGGATTCGAACCCATGCCACTCATGCCAAAGTAAATGTCCCCAACCACTAGACTCTTGGTCCAGCTGTGTTAATAATTGAAAACATTATTAATTTAATCTCTTCTTGGGCTGGACTTGTTTATTACACTAGTAAACTTGGTCGGCCCATTTAAGGTGAAACGGGTTGAGTCTTGGAGCGGAGCCGGATCCGTTGGAATCGTTTTTCGTGCTCTTTCCAATGTTATGCTTGTGGCTTTTCTTGGATTTCATCTTGACTTCGAAAAATGAGCAAACTTGATCGAGTCGAGTCTGAAAATCTCTGATTTTGCTTTGTTTTCAAATCCTTTGTACCTGTATGACATAATAACACAATACAAACATATTTGCAATATATTTTATCAGATTTTATGGTTATTAGTCCAATTTATAGTCTTTTCTGGGGTATAAATGATGTGTGTTTAAGCACACATCAAATTCTCCCACACTTAGCTATTGCTGGTCTCACACGCAATGTTTATAATACACGTCCGAAAAGAAATAATTTAACCCCCTTAACTTAATAACCTCCCACATCAAACAAGAACAGAAAATTTTCATTAAGAGAGCTTAAAATCATTTTTTATAAAGCGCCCCCGTTTTAACCACTTATTTAGTAATATATAAAAAGTAAGATAAAATTTATTTAAAAGGCTTTAAGAACGGGAGTTCATCATCCTTGACTTTCACAATCCCTAAACCAAGATTAAAATGAAATCATAGCTAAATATAAAATTAAATGCTAACACTACTCATAAATGCTAATTGTGTAAGTGTAAACTAACTTTTCGCTCCTTTATTCCTAAATCATCTAAGGATTTTATATAGATAACATAATGTGAAACGAGATCACTTATTTAAATAAATTAATGCTTATTATTATAAAGGTGACCGGTTTAAAACATAATTAGTTTGAAATCCTTTCCTAAAGAGATGATATGCTGAGAATAAGGTCCACATTAATGTTCTAATTTCGCATGATTTAAGGGTTATCCTTTTTATTTCATCCAAAACAACTCAACTACGAGTCCAGAGACGGAGGCTTTATTTAGATAACCCCGGAGTCGAAATTTGGCTTTATTATTATTATTAAGCAACAATATTAGCCCTCGGTCCTTTTAAACAAGTTCAACATCGGGAGCGAACCGACCAGAAACAGTAGTCTTATTTCGACCTTGGTAATTTCCTCGACCTTTTTAAAGGCTGAGACATCGGGAGCGAACCGACAGGAAACAACAAACTTTTATCAGTCTCGGATTATTATTATTATTATTACTTCTAACCTTTAAACGACTGCAACATCGGGAGCGAACCGACATGAAACAATGGTCTTATTTTAGCTTTAGTTTATTACATTATTATTATTATAGCCAAATTTCAAGTCCTATGGTCTTTTAACTACCTAGACAACGGGAGCGAGCCGTCAGGAATCAGTAGCCTATTTCCCCACAACACTGACAAAACCCTCCGTAGTGTACTGTACTTTTCATCATAAGGAGTCCTCTACGAAGGGATCAAACAGAATCTCGAAAAAAATCAGAATCAACTTTATTTATTGAAAGTTATTTATTTTTATCGTTTTTAAAGTTGATGGGAATCAAAAAGCTACAATTAACTTATGACTCTAAAGAGATCAACTACTTCCACGCTTAGCAATCTAACTTATATCAACTCTATCAATTTTTTTGTTCTTTGCAAAAATTTTTAAATCATGCAAACGCTTAGGCCCTCAAAGTCAAAGGGACAGCTAGAGTGGCAAAACACGGTTCAGTCACAAAATCTCTCTAGTTCTAGCCTAGGGGCCTACTTATTTCTAATATTTTTATTAATTTTTTTCCATTTTTTTGTTTTGTTTATTAAACAAAACAATATATTAGTTAAAACGGGGTTGCAAGGGACACAGACAGGCACATGTATGATCATTTCGACAGAAATCCCCCCACACTTAGAACTGAACATTGGCCTTAATGTTCAAAAATGTCGGGTGCCACCCCCACACTTAAGGACGAGGCAAATGCTTAAAGTTCCAAGTGTGAAAGGGGAAACAAAATCAGATATATATATGATCAGGATAGAAGATTTCCCAAGATATAAACATGAAGATGATCGGAGACAGAGTGATTGGAGGATTAAAAACAAGCACGGTGGTCTTCATTCATATGGAATCCTTCAAGCAAAAACGGATGCCCACGAAACACAACATGGAGAGAAGCACTCCCCCATACTTAGGCTAAAAATACATCCCACTTATTCAAAATAAAAAAACTAAAAATAAAAATAAAAATAAACTAGATAGATAGATAACATGGGTTGCCTTTGGAGAAGCGCTTGTTTTTTTGAGTCTCTAGCTTGACTCTAGTGTTACTTACTTTTACTTTTAGGGTCAAATCCATCACTCGATGCGAGGTGAGGATGGTAATAGCAATACATCACCTCCTTCGGTGAGTATGCAGCAGGATAGGGTGATGGCATATGATGAAAACCAAAAAAGGGGTCTCCATCACCCTCGTCTTCCCACACGACTGTGTCAGGGAGAAAAAAGGATCAAATCTTTCTACCTCTCTTAATCTAGATTGCTTATAAGCGGGGGGTGGTGTGACAAGGAGGGTAGACTTTTTAGGTAACACTGCAGGAGTAGGATCGAAGAATGTATGTTCGATAAGCAGATGTTCCAAAAATAGAATGTCTCCCTCTGAGTCATTTTACCCATCATTAATTTTAGTTTTAATTGAATTGTCTAGGCCGATCTCAGCGGTGAGCTCCTCCAAAATTAAGTCACTAGTCTCTAAGGATCTAGACACTGAGTCAGGGTTACCTAAAGGTTCATGATTCAATGGTGTAGAATTAGGAGGGTCCAAGCTACTAATTTCCTCAAACTCCTCATCAAAAAGTAGATTATCATAACATAAGGTATAATCATCATTAAAATCAAAGAGAAGGTTTGAGAAAGTATGAAAGTCTAAAAATCTCCTTAGATCGTTGTAGCTCAGTTTGATTAGAACTTTATCTAGGATAATAATAACATTGAACATAAACATATGCATAGCGTAATTAGCACAAGAACAATGTTACTCTAACAAGGTTTTCATCATTATCTTCACTATGATACATGACTACTACAAGCCACATTCCTACCTTGATCAATCGTAGAACGTGTTATCTAAACTATAACAAGGAATGAAAAATCCTTGAGGCTAAAACACTAAAACTAGACGTCCACTTAGAGGACTTGACGCCTAGACACACACACTTTTTACTGGATGTTTACATCTTGACACATAGAAAATAATACGACCTATATCTCTTTATATACTAGAGATATTAGGTTTACAAAGGATAAGTATAAAGAAAACAAGTAATTCTTTCAAACAAATATAATTATCTTCAAGAATCTTTAAAATCTTTCATCTTTTGTAGAATTCTTGAATTGTCATTTAAGTCCCTCTTGTTTCCTTTTCATTCATTGTTTTGTCTTATCAACTCAAAATATAATTCCAAACAATCTTCCCCTAGTTAATAATGACAAAACCAAAATAAGCACAAGCTTTTCCCCCTGAAGCTAATATATATGAATGAAACATACTTCCCCTTAATCCATGCAATTCCACCAAGGTTCTATATGTTGCAATTTTCCTTTTTAAATCTTCTTCCCTTTTTGTATTATCCACTAGGGGACTCTAAGTCGATGCAACTTTGATTTGGACCACCACAAACCACTATCATACTTCTAATCCAGCCTTTCAACAACTTAAATTACCCTCCATGACGCACCTTAAGATAAATGAGCTTGAGCAGTAGAAACTTAAACTAGCAGTAGTAATAATAACTAGCAGTAGTAAAAACCTTCACCTCGATGAAGCATATAAATGGTTAAACATTTTAACATAAAGCTTCCCTTGAAACCCATATGTTAACCATTTCTTGAATGTAGGCTCTATGTAATGATTACTAATGAATAAAACTAAGTATTACGAACATGATGCTGTAGTAGAATAACCCAAACTTGTGTCTTATATCTTGTACTATCCATGTGACGTCGAACTTATAAATAAATTTGTAAAATATAAGTAGATCGCAACCTCTTTGTCAAAATCCTCATCCTCTATGAGACACTGAGCATAACAACGTAACTCCTTATAGTGATAGCAAAGACCTATTGCTAGATTTGACAAGTCTTCTTCATATTGTTTCTAAGCACGAACAAGTTAACTCTAAATGTTGTAAGCCATTTGAGATATGATAAAACACAAACCCAAATAATTCCACTTCATCTTCAAATAGGTGATAATTAATCATCTTCGTAATCAATTATACCAAGAAATATAGGCCTTTAAATCTGTTAAGAACATGTAAACCAAATCTAAAATTCAAACAACAAACACCCAACAAACTTGTGTTTCTGTTTTGTCCAAGGTCTATCATGTGTGTGTCATCTGTTATCTGTCAAAACTAGCAGTACTAACTTTTATAGCTAGCAGTACTAAAATACAACTGGCTGTATAAACTTTCTATCCACCAGTATTAACTCTTCCCCTTAAACCAAGCAGTACTAACAAACACAAAGCAGTACTAACTTACCTTTTATCATCATTGGCAGTAGAAACATATACACAAGCAGTACTAATGATAAACAAGGCATCATTAATCGTACACCAGAAGTAGAAACAATTTGTGATTACTATTGTTCATCAAACATGGCAGCTTTAACAACATACTAGCAGCATTAAGTTTCAAACCATGCTAGCAGTATTAAATTCATTAAGCCCTAGATGCCTTTACCTAGCAACCTTATGTATACATGGCAGTATTAATGTAAACCAGAATCAATACCATAGCATAATTAATCCCAAATTCTTAAATCATAATCCAAACATTAACACCTGTTGATTTAAAGCTTCAAATCAATACCTGCTGTGACTTTCATTCAAATCTAATACTATTAGTACTAACTCCAAGAGGCTAGCAGTACAAACTCGTTTCTTGTAGCAGTACTAACTCTCGTTATGACAGCATAAAATCAACGAGCAGTACTAAATTTGGACTTTCAAAAGTACGCTGCTAGTTTCATACCTTACTCCAAGTAGCAGTAATAACCTTCAAAGATAAGACCAGAAATATTAACTTTGGTTACTACTGTCCTTCTGATACTAGCAGTACTAATCATGTAGGTCAGCAATATAAAGTGATCCTTTGAGACACTTTTTAGCGTCAGTAAGGCACCAATATTTACTATCACTAGCAGTATTGTGTCTCGTGGCAGTAGTAACCACCAACGAGCAGTACAAAACATATAACCACTATTTAAGGATACCTTTTTTTCATGTGTTTTGGTTATGAAATGATAACCTAACATGCGGTATCAAGAGCCAATGGGTGATATCATGAGTTTGTGTGCGTTTATATCTTGTTTAGATCTTTTTTTAAGTTTATTTACGTTCGTACTATTCAAAATCAAAGTCCATATTTTTGTGTTTAAAAGTGTTAAATTTTATGTTTTTAAGCAAGATCTAGGCCTAAGATAAGTATCTGTACAAGAAAAATCAAGGTAACACGTCAAAAAGGGTGTGTTTTTGGTATTTTTTTTTTCAAAAGAAGTACATTTTTAAAGCTTGGCGTTTATGCAGTTTTGAAGCTAGCGATTTATGTATGCTATCGAAATATGTTTGTTTGAAGCTAGTGATTTACTTATTCATGTGAAACATGCATGCGATTTATGTAAGCAAGCAAAATATGACAGGTTGAGTTCAAGCGAATATGTCATTTCTTGAAAACAAAACTCTGTTTAATTTTTCTTAGGTCATGTGAAATATGTCAAGCAAAATATGTATGCGATTTATATATGCATGCGATTTATGACAGGTTGTTAACTCAAGAGAAATACGTAATTGTGAAGACGAAACTCTGTCCAATTTTCATAATCCAAGCGAAACATTACATTGACATATTCCGTGAGAAACATTACATTGACATATTCATTGAGAAACATTACATTGACATATATCTTGAGAAATATTACATTGACATATTCCTTAAGAAACATTACATTCACATATTTCTTGAGAAATATTACATTAACATATTTCTTGAGAAAGATTACATTGACATATTCCTTGAGAAACATTACATTCACATATTTCTTGAGAAACATTACATTGACATATTCCGTGAGAAACATTACAGTGACATATTCCTTGAGAAACATTACATTGACATATTCCTTGAGAAACATTACAGTGTCATAAACCTTTAGAAATATTACATTTTCCCAAAAAGATTTTATTTTCTACGGTTTGTCTTACTTTGTAAAATACCATGAAATACTTGGATTTCTCGGTTTTAGTGAAGACTAGTAAAATCCTATGAAATATCAATCTTAATCACTAACAACAACATCTCTTAACAAAATCCTCCTTTATAATTGTTCGATCAATCTTTAATCATTTCACATCACTTTTGCAATGTCGACTCAACAAGACATTTATGCTGCTAGTTCCGAAAACCATCCATTTGTGCTAACAAAGACAACTATGTTCCATGGTCTTCTTGTCTTTTTCGTTATACAAAGAGTAAACCAAAAGGAAAGCTAATCTACAACTCCATTATGAATGGTCCATATGTCAGATGAATGATTCCTAAACCAAGTGATCCAGACCGTATAGTCCATATTGCTGAAACCTTTCACGAGCAGACTGATGATGAACTTACTAAAAAAGAAGTAAAGCAAATGGAAGCTGATGATCAAGCCAATCAGATTATTCTAATGGGTCTTCCTGAAGATATCTATGCTGCTGTAGATAGTTGTGAAACTGCTCAAGAAATCTGGTTACGTGTTCAGAAATGATGAAAGGTTCTGATAATGGGATTGAAGACAAAAAGGCTAAGTTGTTTAATGAATGGGAAATGTTTACTTCTACTAATGGGGAATCGATTGAGTCTTACTATCATCGTTTTTCAAAGCTTATGAATGATTTCAAAAGAAACAAGCACTTTCCAAAAAAGATTACCAGCAATCTCAAGTTCCTAAACAACTTACAACCAGAATGGAGATGACATGTTACCATTGGTCACCAAACAAAGGATTTGCATGAAGTAGATTACACTCAATTGTATGATTTCTTGAAATACAGTCAGGTGGAGGTAAATGAACTGAGGGCAGAACGACTGGCAAGAGCACATGATCCTTTGGCACGTATGGCAAACTCCAACATTCCTTACAACTATATAGTGTTTCATCAAGATCAACCATCATCGATTAGCTACACGCAACAACCATAACCCAACAACAACT
>BQNB010180776.1:0-12648 GCA_026074375.1 Tanacetum coccineum
ACATAAACCGTACGTTGCAACAGACACATAAGTCAACACTAATGGTTTGACTAACCTGCTCAAGTCACGGTTGTTACACATTAATTGTGACAGGAGTCAATGTGTCTAGGTCTTGGGATGATGTCTCGCCTAAGTCTTAAGAATGATATGCCGCTTAGAGATAAGAAATCATTGCACTAAATAAACAAACCCTCATTTAATCAGATTTAAAATGGCTAATACAGTTTTCTATCATTTGGCTTGTACCGCTCTTTTATCTTCTGATTGTTTTCTTGCATGTTTATTGTGTTTAGATTTGAATATTGTCACCATAAAACCTGAGCTAGTCTCTCAGGCTGAAAAACCCCCCATCATCGTTAGAAACGTATATAGCATAGGTTTAACAAGTAATTAGAATTAACTTAATTAGTGTAATTAAAATACTGATAGAATATAAGGTTAGCGACCTCGCTCTTAGTGTTCGACACGCTACTTACCATGAAACTCCATCCGATCGGGTACACTGCCCGTTAAAGTGGTTTTTTTAGGATAAGTCGGCTAAATATAAATTTAAAAATTGGTAATCAATAATTGACCCTACACGACAGCACATCAAAAATCATCAAGGATTTTTAAACACATATCATCATAGATCTTTGGGAAAGCTCAGCTTCCTTGTTAATTTGCAAAATCATAAAAAGAAAGACAAGAACAAAGGTTCATATCTCCTTTTTGTTTTGATTTATACAAGAAAAACACTAAAACACTAAAACAAGAACGAACCTACCCGTGTCACTTGTGTTCTTCGTGAGCAGAAATGTAACATATATCTTTAGAAAACTATGTTTGTGAACTAAAGATAGGAAACATAAATAGAGGCGTGTGATGTTTGTTTGACTGAGAAGAGATATAAATTAGAGATGCCAGTTTTTTAGTGATTAGGTTTTGCTGTGTATGAAGGGTAAGTATTATATATCTAGGTTTTCATTAGGGTTATATTTTGTTTTGGGCATGTGTAATATCAATTCTTTTTAGGTTGCATGATTTTCTTCTTTTTGGGATGGTAACTTTTTACAAAAATATGTGATATCAATTTATTTGTTGTGATAGGACAAAAGTTATGATATCGATATTAGTATGGTGCGTCAAGTCAAAATTTTTATTTTTTTATATACATAGTGATTTTAGTAATTAAATTTGTAAATTAAAATAAAAAACCAAATAATAATAATAATAATAATAATTTGAGCGTGATTAAAATTGTGGGCTATAATTTTTGGATTACGGTTTTAATTGCAGATAGATAATTCGAGCGTGCTTGATATATTGAGTTGAATTTTTTGGATATTAATTGGGTTCGTGTTGAGATATCATTTGTGCTTGTGTTTGTGATACATCAAAAAAATAGAATCAAAAGATATGGTATTTTTATGTTTGAGAAAAGCCAAGATAAAATTGCTAATGCTACGTAGAATACAGCAAGAAATGAAATAGACTTGTAACAAAAATCTTAGAGAAATTAAGAAGTTCGTTTAGGATCTACACTCAGGGTCATTTAATTCGAGTGCAAATGAACATGCATTTAAGGTACTCTTTGGAGAGAAATATGATTCTTTCAGAGATACGTGTTTTAACAACATGCATCGACTTGAAAAACAATTTGCTAAAGAGGAATTTCATGAGTGTGACTCCAAGACATCTTTTATAGTGCCCAAGAAACAATTTGAGACATTCTTATATTGAAACCTTTGTACTCTTTTTTGCAAATTAAAAGTTTAAATGTCAAGTGAAAATATTTCAAAAGTATTCTCCATAGAAAATTAAGTATTACCAATATGTGCTCATCCGCCATCTAGATGATATATAAAAAGTAGTTGTTGAAAGAACACATCATGAAGAAGAATCACGGATAAAAGAAATAGATGTCAAAGAAAAACATGAAAAATTAAAGATGCAGAAACAAGAAACGACGATCCAAAAGGGTGAATACAGTAGTCAAAGGGATGATTCGAATGCTAACAGAGAGAGAAATGCGAAAGATAGATGCCCATACTTTTTTAGAATACTTCATAAACTATCTGATTTTCTATCAGGCATAGACTCAAAAAATACTTGTTCCTCGGGTGGATTTCAACATGCATTTTCATCATTCTTTGGAGAAGAAGTTGAGTATTTTGCACCCAAGATGTTCTTCAACTTGAATAAATTAGAAAATCAACTTAACAACGAAGAATCTGATGAGGAAGTATCCATGGTTGTTTTTAAATTGTTCAAGAATCAGTTTTAGCGTTTCATTACTAAGCAAATCTCTATGAATGATGATGATCAAATGGAAAACAAGTTCTTCACTAGCTACACTTTATGTGATACACACATGTTTTAAACGAAATTAATTCGTCAAATGGATTCTTTTGAAAAGTTCATTGTTGAAAAGCACTGCATAAAAGATCGTAAGACATCAAGGTAAACAAAATAACGATGCAGATGCAAAAGGGCGAGGCTAATATGATTACGAATAAATGTGATGTTGGTTTGGTTGTCATAGAAAGTAGTGGGATAGAAATAGAAAGCAGGATGAAAGAAGTAGATCAGGGAATGATATAAGGGCTGAAGGTGCAGATATTAGACTCTCTAATAACACAAAGCGAGTGAATAAGGTACAATCTGCTGCTGCATATAATGTGTTTGCTAATGATAGACAACATGCTGAGTAACCTAAATACATTATTGAAGGAAAGGTTGACCAGGATGATGAGCAATGTTTAGACAAACGTCCTTTGGTAATTGAAAATAAAACAACTGAATCATTAAACCAAACTTTTGAGTCTAAAAATAATTGTCTCAAAAAGACCATTGCCCAGTTTCAAAAGGATTTTTCAAAACTAGAGGCACAAGCTATTACTTTTGAAATAGCACATCAGGACAAGACTCAAGAAAATACTTCTTAGAACACATTACAAAAAGAAAATGAGAATTTTGTGGCATCATTACAAATCGAAAATGCACATTTGAAACAGACTTATAAAGATTTGTTTGAGTCAATTCAAAGTTCAAGGGTTAAAACTAATCAATGTGATGAAGTCAAAGATAAGTTCGATTTTAATGAGATTGATACTCAAAACATTAAGTTGGAACATCAAGTGGCTTCATTGCTTAAAGAAAATGAAAAATTGAAGTTGGTTTACAAAAACTTGTTTGATTCAATCAAAAATTTACGAGTTCAGACACAAAGTTCTAACGTAACATAAAACAAGGCAAAAAATTTAAGGTCTGAAGTGTCTGAAGTTGTGGATATAAAATTTGAACACATTTTGGGTAATTTTGATTCCTTTCCATGTTCAAATGCTGAGAGTAATATTTTGGAACTTGAAAAGAAATTGGGGGTGAAAATAATATTTTTAAAAATGAAAAATGTGAGCTTCAAACAAAGATTGCCGAGCTTGAAAAGGTTTTAACTCAACAGAAAAAAGATTTTGATGATGTCAAGCTTGAATTGTCAAACAAAACGGCCAAATTCAAAGCATATTTTGAAAATTTTTAAAATACGAAAGTTGCTCACAAAAGACAATTGGCCCTAAAGATTGATGACTCTAAAGCTGAAAAAGATTGACTTTTGAAAGAAATTAATTTTTAAGAACTCAAATTGAAAACATGAAAGGGAAGTCTGTGGAAACTAAGTTTGACAAACCTTTGATATTGGGAAAACCACATGTTGATAAACTTTTGATAACATCTCAATGTTCAAAATCGTGGTTTACTCCCACAGTTGTTGTGAAAAACGATTTGTCAAAACTAGTCACCGCACAGTCTTTACCTAAAAATGAAAAAGATTAGCTTTTGAAACAAATCGCATCTTTATAATTAATGTTGGCATCACAAAATATTCTTTCAAATCAAAAGGAATATTATGATTTGAGAACTTCATACAATGCTTTAAAAGAAAATTTCAATTCTCTTGACCGGACAAAAAGGAAATATAAAGTTTCAAACTCATCAAAACCTAAAGTAAGTGTTTTAGAAAAGGTTCACACAGGTGAATCTTTAAAACCATTTTAAAAAATGGTTTATCAGTTTACAACCTATTCTTTGCAAAAATATAGGAAGTTTTCTAAGAAATCTCAAACTTTTGAAACACCTACTTCTCTAAAGGTTTTTAAGACAAGTGCTTTAAAAGAAAAAAATCAAGTTTTTAAAACTCCATAATCTCATTTTACACCGGTAAAACAAGTGTGGAGACCAAAGCAAAGTCGTTCAAACTCTTTGAAATATTCCAAATCAGAAATGCTTTCGATGCAAAACAAGAATGACTCTGCTTTGACCATCAAAAATAATGGAAGATTTTCAAACGTTTCAAAATTGAATTTTCAAAATGATTCATCAAATGTCAATAACAAATGGAAATCTTCTTCGTCAACAAGATTTTAAACTCCACAAGAAACACCGAGTTTCAATAATAAATGGAAAATAAAAAAGGATTTTAAATCACCATTGATCCCACGAGAGTTTTTTTCAAATGAAACATCGGTTTCAAGCCCTCGTTGGAACTCAGCTTCTTTACCTCAACTTGAAACAACTTTTAAATGGTTTTCAAATTTTTTGACAAACCCGTTAGCAACGTGCTTAAATGTGTTCCAAAAGTTGTTGTCTAATTTGATGTCATTGTGACTGTTGGCTACTTTAGGTCAACACCCGAGCTTAACATAATGGTTATTGATTACTTCAGATCAACATCCACACTTCAAAATAATGACTTCTGATTATATATCTAATCAAAACTTGATTTTTCAAATAAAAAAAAGTGTACGTATCAGTACGCTTTATCTTCAAAATAAGAGAATTCTTCTTTGTCCTGAGCAATTTTTATCAAAATCCTTTCAAAAAGTTTGCTCGGGACATACAACTTCTAAGTAAATGTCAGCTTATGACTCGTTCTTCAAAGAAAGAAAAGTGTACATTCATGTACATTTATCCTCACAATGAGAATCTTACAACTTCTCGGACTTGAGCTAGTTCATTAAGATATTCTAAATCTTGAGCTCAAGTAAAATAGTTTCAAAAGATTGAATAGAAATTTTCAAGAATTTCTAAAAAAGATTTTTCAAAATCTTTCAAATTATGAATTTAACTCTCCATTCCTCATTAAATAATATTTCAAGAAGTATTCAAAGATAATTCAACATCTTTCAAAATAATATGCTCAACACTCACTCTATCCCTCAATATAATTGTTGTCACATATAAAATGAAGTGTTTTATTATTGAGGAGGAGTATAAAGGAAAAAGTTTGTTAAACAAATGAACAATAATCAATATAAAAAATAGTTGTTGTCAAGTGTGAATATATTGATAAGCGTGCCATTGGTCTAACTTACATCCGGTTTCAACCATTTTTTGAATGAATAAATTGTGGTAGCAACTTATTGACCCTAAAGGTAAAAGTTACATCTGGTTTCGACCATTATCTAAAGTTCAAAATTTGTTAGCGACTTAGTGACCATCCCTTTTAGATATCTACACACCTTGACTCAACTAATTTTTCAAATTTATTTATTACATTCACGAATGTTCCAATTCAAAACAATGCAATATTCGTTTTCTCCCATGTGATTTAAAAAAAACTCATATAGCTATTTTAATCCATTGATATCAAAAATTATCATATGGTATGCTATTTTTGTGGGAGAGAAAATTGGATTAAAATGTGATCGTTTAACACCCCCAAATTTACATCAAGATTCGGGACCAACAATGAGGTGTTATTAATGAGTACAATAATCATACATTATATAGAACGACTCGAAAGGAGATGTTATTAACATGTTCCATTCCAAAATGTAAAGATCAGAGTGCAAACATTGTCCCAACATAAAGACAATTTTATAAAACAAGTTTGAAACACCAAACAACCGTAAAAACATTGTTTGGAGGAATGGAAAATGAGTGATTTAGCAAAATCAGTTTTTAAGCGCAACTTCATCCTCGTTCCAAGCTCCAAGTCCTTAGCTTTGATTACATGAGATAAACATGCTAAAAAGTCAACAATAATGTTGAGTGAATCCATAGGTTTATAAGAGTAAACATTAGAACATAAATATTTTAAATCATTAAAAAACTTGTGGCGCAAACAAGTTTTATATATAATTGCATTGAGCTCGTGACATCAAAACCTTTGACGAGATACTATAAAGTTTGCCCCATTAGGTTAGGTACTATTTCTATATACCTATTTCATCTCAAGTAATTTATCCATTATAGTGGGTGTTCCAAAAGGATTCTTACCCCGGACGGGGAGTCACCTCATAGGCCTATTTATTACCATAGTGTCTACCCATCACAGGTAGTTAATGGTTCACGATATTAGGGTCTTTAGAAATAGGTACTCAAGCATTAAGCATACAATTTAGGTCCAGCATACCGAAAACAATTTGTGTTCAATTTAGTAAAACAAGCATGTATCCCCCTCGTGGGTTTTTAATAAAACATTTAAAGTAGTAAAGGCGAGGCTATGAACTCACCGTGAGTAGAAGATCGAATGAGAAACCAAGTATAAGAAGATGACTCCAAAGATTAGTTGAGACCTATAAAGCAAGTCGCGACTTAGAATGATATATGATATCATTATAATAGAATAGTTATACAATACTAGTTAATAAAATCCGAAACAAGAATAATATTGCACCAAGACTAAACCAAAGTGTTTTTATAAAGTCTAATGATGTCTAACATGTGGTAATATCAAAATAAACATCTACTAAGTCTCGCCCCTTAATTCCTATCTCAATCATACATGGTCATACTTTTCATTTTTCCAAACCTAGATGTAAAAGCCAATTTTCTGAGTTTAGCCCTTTTCATGAGAGCATAATTCCTAAACCATAAAAGATATAGCCATGGGGCTTTCACCTCTAGAAATGAATTGAAGTATAATTTCCATAACATCAAGCCTCACATACCAATTGTTTACCAATTTTTAGAAAATTTCAAATCACTAACGCTAACTCAAAACAGAAAACTTTCTTTACAGAATTTAGTCACATTCACCGGACCATATTTCTTATTCCATAAAAGATATGAAGGTTGGGTTTTCACCCCTGGAAAACCACATGAATCTAGTTTTCAAAACATTAAGCCAATCATTCTACTCATTTACTAATCAACGGGAAATAAACTTTTACTAACTAAAGGTCAAAACAGATTATTAACAGAATTTCTTACTTTTGTCGTTTTAGTCATAACTCCTAATCTAAAATAGCAATGAGGTTGATTCCAATTAGAGGAGTTAGCTTATGATGTCTAGTATACAACCAAGCATTATAATTTTAGCCTACTATACATTAACTTGGAGCAATTTCCTTTTTTCAATAGGTGGTTCAAAATTGGTCCGCAATCGTAAATTAACCATAACATTCTCATACGAAATCGATACAAGAGTATCTAACTCGTACATTGAAGCTTAAGACTTCCTCTATCCAAATATGAAATTTTCTCAGTGGCTATAGACAAAAATTTTGGAGAATAAGCCACGACAACCTGCTATCCCAAAACAGTCCGTAAAATCCACCTCTAAATCAATCAATAACACATCCAAATCATCAATTTTTCCATCACAAGGCTACTAATCATTCAAGTAAATCATATATCATTCATTTTTCATCACTTACACTAATTAATCAAGATCAATTATAAAAAGTACATGCATGATCATAAAAATCAAAATCAAGAACATGCACTTTCATAAAAACCTAATCAATGGGTTAGGGTTTTAAGAGGTAACTTACCACACTAATTAGAAGAAGAAGTTGATCAAACACAACACCTATGTTGTGTTGTTGGCTGCCAAATTCACCAAGGCTAAACAAAAGAAAACCCTAGCTTTTTCCTATCCCAATCTTGCTCACAATTACTTATTATCAATCCCTTAACAATCTTGTAGTCTTCAATCAAGTAAAAACCCTAAAAATCCCCAAGTTCTTGAAAATCAAGATTTTCTAAATCACATGCATGATCGTTTTTAGTTGTAGGGATTTATTGAGGATGATTTTTGGGATCTTTTTGTGTAAAAAGGAAGGGTTTTATGAAGTTTGAATGGAGAAAATGGTGGTTTTGAGGTTCCTGGGGTCGAACAACAGATGAAGGAGAGGAAGGGAATACGAGTGGGTTTTTTTGTTATCTGTGTATGTGTGTGTGTTTTAAATAAAGGAGAATGAGTTTATATAATGATAGGTTTTCATTAGTTCCTAAAAAAATAAAAGAAGGGGTGTGGGTATATGATCGGCCGAATAAGAGAGGGGGAGAGAGTTGGATTTGGCCCATTCTTGCCTAACTAAGATTACCTATAAATCTTGGGCCTTAATACCTTTCCTAGCCCGATACTTTTTCCTAAAACGCAATTTTCGTCTAGGTGCAATTTAAAACACGAGGAAAGCGAAAAAAACAAAAATAAAAATAATTTGGCACTCAAGGCCCGAATACGGATTCATTGGTTTCTCGATCTTTAAAAAAATGGATACATTTTTAAATCATAACGCTTTTTACTTAAAATCGACAATTTTTATATAAAACAACGAAATAGTGAAAAGTAAAATTTTAGAAATTTAGAAAATTAAATATAAGTTGAAAATTAGTAGTGACCTTAAATACGGACCAAAAATACACAATAAAAACCTAATACCCCAAATACACTTTCCCTATCCCACCGGGGTTTTACACATGTTCATTACTCCATATATTTTCCAAGACAAACTTCAATCAAACCCCTTTCCTTCCCCCCACTTTATCATCTCCCTACCCACTTTCAAAATCTCCACACCACCTTCTTCTATCCATTATTTATATCTTCCCTAAATCTCCCACATTCTTCTCTCTCCCCCTCTTCCCTCCCAACACATCCTCCCCCCCCCCCAGGGCCACCCTTTATGACCAACAATACCACCACTCAAAATCTTGATTAAACACAAGAAAAACACTCAAAAAGAGCTTATTTCATCACACATATAAAAGTCCTCTTGGTTTGGGTTTTCATTTCAAAAGCACTAGTTTTAGAAGGATTAACCATCTCATCTCACCCTTATTTACTTTTTCTTTGGGAGTCATTCAAGGGTTGGATATTGCATGGGGCATGAGTTGATTCAGTGTATTCTCATGCCTCAAACGGTTTTTTTGTCTTCCTTAATAAAACTTGGTTTAGGTTGTTTTGGTAATAGTAAGTAAAATGAATAAGCTACTGTAAAAGTGGTGTTAGAACATCCTAAATATGATGGTAAAATAATTGTGGGTCAAGTTAGGTAATTTGGAAGCCTCTATGATAAAACTAGTAGTGAAAATAAACATAAATACCTTGATTTTATGGTAGATCGGAGGTTGTTTGGAACATGTAATAACTTAATCTTTTTCGTTTTTGGCAAGCATCCTATATTCTAATTGGGGCACAAATCTAGTTAAGGCTTCGGGGTCATGAGCTTAGTCAAATAATAAACGTTTTGGACTACTGAATGTGTTTCAGAGTCTACTATTACTTCGATCTTGTGGTCCACCCTTTTTACCGATAAACCTATGATTTCACTCAACCTTTGTGTTGACTTTTAGCATGTAATTTCAGGTCCTAGGGTATGAAGATTGGAGGGGAGCCGTGGCGGATATCAATGAAGACGGATTATGTGTTTTATCTATATTCAATGCAAATTTTATTATCTTTAAAAACTTAAGTCATCTTTTGGGTATTATGAAGCTTTTGTTTAATTAAATATGTACTTGAAATGTTTATTACTCTTTTAAAACATATGGGACCTAATGTATGAACTCTGATATTTTGCTATGGCATCGAATGAAATCTTATCTTAAAACGTTCATTTAAGGTCGTTTCCTATATCTTGATTGTTGTACTTTGACGTAGCACCCCATTGTTACCATTCTGCTGCTACCTGATTGTAGGGGTGTTACAATGAATCTATCATTGAAACTGATATGGAGACACTTGTATAGGTTATTTAGAGTCTCTCATTAGCCTAACTCATATAACCTTGATTTAGACCCTCTGATCATTAAAATACTTTGGTATGTCCAGATTTGGCCGTTTTTGGAGTCGGGTATAAATGGTCGAGTATAAATCCTTAATAAATTTTGGGAAAATTCATGGACACACCTAAAGCATGGAATTTTGACCTGGAGAAGTAGCTTAACCAGAAGCTTTGGTTAACTTGATCAAATAAATACTTTAAATGCTGGGAAATTTAGGTCAAATTGTTGTAATTGCGTTTTGTGATAAAAGTGACTTTGGAATCAAATGAGAACACAAGGCATAACAAATGAACCTTAATATTGTTTGATCATATCGTATAGGATATAATTAGGTATATTTACTTGCCTTAGATTACGAGTAGAAGGTTGCTTATTCGTTTGGGTTGCCTACTTAGTGTGGTTTGCCTAGAAGTCCTATTGTCATTCTAACTTCTAAGGTGAGTATCTCACATTCCCCTTTTTACATGTTTTAAATGCTTTGAGGTGGAAAGCATGATGTGTTGTTTGTTATGAAATTACTTTTAAGTAATTAATCTTTTAAGCACAATTGAACTTGAACTTGTTTTGAACGTATGGAACTTGATTTGAACTAGTTGAACTTTGGAAACGTGTTGAATTTTGAACTTTGAACTTAATATGTATGTTGTTGTATGCTTGGAACCTGTCACTACTTTTAACTCACTTTCCCCCTCAACGGGATTGAGACGTTAGTACTTATGGATAGCGCTATTAGGAGATTAGCCCCTCCTCACTCCCCGCACAAGGGTGCATAGTACTAAGTGTTTGTGCCACACTATACAGCTAGAACTTGATTGGAGGTTGGAACGGTTAGGCTGAATACGTTTAAGTTGTGCCTCGCATAATCACTATAGCATACATATACATTGGTTTGTTTTGGACTCTAAACTTATTTGGAAATTGATTTCGGTTTGGACAACTATTTTTGATATCTTGCCATTGAGTTGTCAAACTATTATTGGACATCTACTCTTTTATAAAACTATATTTTATGAACAGAGCCGTCTCGTGGTTTTTGGTGGCCCTAGGCAATTGCAACAAAGATGCCCCATTACATTTGTAAATTAAAGAGAAGTTGCACATAAACTTATATTATATAGCTCATATATGTTTAATATTATACATATTTATTTGCAAAACTAATAAAAATGTGGCCCCGTTTAAGCAGAGGCCCTGTGCGACCGCACCTCTTGCACACCCTTCTGAGACCCCTATGTTTGTGAACATAATCTTGTGAGCTCACCAACTATTTCGATAGTTGACCGTTTTTATCATGCTTTTCAGGTGACATTCCTAAGGTGTAAACTTAGTGTGTTTGCATTTGAACTAGTTCAAGATGTCTAATTTCTTCCAAGTTATTGTCTTTTGGGGTGATCCATGTTCAGAAGAAAAACAACAATGTTGACTTTTGTACTTTTAAACTTGTACTTTGTAATGTTGTAATTCGGATAACTTTCTTTTATCATAATTCATGTATGGTGTTTTATCTATCACCTTGTGTGATGTTTATTAATATGTTACACCTCGCGGTTCCGCCTTGGTAGGGTGTGACATATACACATTGATATTTTTCAAAAAAGACTGCAAGCTTATTGAGCTTGCCAAGCCACATTGCAAAAACCCAGATAAACGGGTAGCCGACCACTAACACAGTAGCTGGTAAAATTTGTTGAGAGTAGAGCAACACCATATTCTCTTCAAGCGATATTTGCCATACCACTCTCTCCTCCACTTAGATGCTTCTCCCACAAGTTCCATGGCAGCTATGTGCTGAGATGCGTGCTGGATAAAGAGGCATCGACCCGTCATGGCTGCAAACACAAACTCTTGATGCCCTGCCAAGATACGGATAGCTTTCACCTCAATGATCCGACGACCTATTGTATTTTTAAAATAATAAATATGCACCAAACACTCCTCACTGAGCAAACCATCCATAAAATGCAGTACATGGACAAAAGGGTATTCGACCCACCATGGCTGCAAAAACGATGTTGTGATGTCCCACCAAGACACTGGTTGCTTTTACCCATCATGATCCAGCAACGCAAAGGAAAATGTGCGCCGATGCAAGACGCATCAACCAAATAGGCCGCCCACAAACAACTATAACTTTCAACCCAAACATCCTAATTCCAACAATACCAACCCCCTATTCCCACAAAACTAAAAAATTATAACCATTCAGTAACTTATGAACCATAAATAAACCTAAAGTTTACAAAAACGAATAAAACGAGTATAACGGCCTGCGCTCCGCTGCGAGACGATGGGTGAGCGTTATTTTTGTTGATGGCGAAATGAACAGATTCGCTTTCTTCGTTGTTGTTACACTTTTACCTCATAATTATATCCCACGTTTGTCCAATGTGTAAATCATTCGCAATTCAAATCCCCTATGAACAAAAACACTCAAGAGTGAACAAAAAAATCAATACCAGTGTAACTACTTGCAACCTGCCGGCCATATGATTTTTCAACCACTCAAACCACATCGATATGATTTCGCTGACCCAATTCACGATCGAATGCAAACATAGATCGCAAATCTTATTCATATATGGACTTTTTGAGCACAAATCTTTCAACCAAAACATAGCAACCAAAATTCTTCCATGCACCAATTCCTTCATA
>BQNB010180777.1:0-12648 GCA_026074375.1 Tanacetum coccineum
AATTAAACATATGAATAATCGGTTGTTGAGAATATTTGAGTAAATAATGTAAGGTCAGAAGCAGTCTCCTTATTCAGAGGTCTACCCAGAAGCAGTCTCCTTACACGCTGGTTCCCCAAGGGTATGGGTTTGATCTGTCTATATTTCACCTCCTGCATACCCTGCTCAGGCGGGATTGAGTATCGTTGTTGTTGTTATTGTAATGTTAGGTCGGAGTGGTATTATAATGTAAATATTATATATTGAATAGATGTATGAAACGATAATAGTCATGACTACTCGGATAATGTACTACATACATGGGTTATACTTTGACCCGTGTGTTTCCATCTAATAAACAGTAATCTCAAACTTATAAATTTAAAGCTTTCAAAACACATTAAAAGTTTTTTGGCGCCATTAACGAGGATTTTAAAGCTGTTCTGTAATCAATTTTTAAAATAATTTTTAACCGCTTTCTTTCTCAAAAATCGCCGTATAATTTTCTGGCAAACTGAACCATATAACTCCCTTGGATGCATACACGTGCTTCCAACTCTGAACTTGTTGAACCACTTCCTGAACCTGAACGAACCCTGAATTGAAGACTTCGTCGATGAAACAGGAGAGTTCCATTCGAACAAAGAAACGAACCACCTGCACAACCAAGAGTTGTTTACGTTCCAATTCTTGACATCAACTATTTCCGTCACTTTCTTGATATCCTTGAAAATTATAATCCAATGGATGATGAACCAATGTGGGCTGCCGACCGTGTTGTCGCTCCGACTCTCGGTTCCGCAATCACCATTCCTGAAACCGCAAACGAATTCGCCATTAAGGGTAACCACTTGACTCTTGTCAAAGAAAACCAATTTGGTGGTAGAATTAAAACCGATCCGCACAAACACATTCACGAATTCCTCAGAATATGTGATACGTTTAAATACAGGGACACCGAAAATAAAGCCGTCCGCCTGATGATGTTTCCTCTATCACTCACGGGTGAAGCAAAAATGGCTGAATAAACTCAACGAAGGAACTATCGAAACATGGGATGAACTTCGAACCGCTTTCATTAGTCGATTCTTTCCCCCGGCTCTTTTCGATCGACTCTTCGGAGAAATCTGAGCCTTTTCTCAACATGAAAATGAAACCTTAACCGAAGCTAGGCTCCATATGAAAGAAATGCTCAGAAATTGACATGGTCACAATCTATCCAAAGACAATATCATTAAAATCTTTTACCACGGTCTCAACGAAATAACCCAAGAAGTCCTAAATGTCGCAGCTAGTAGTATTTTCCTCTATAAAACACCAAATCAAGCTTATCAGCTTCTCAAAGACAAAGTCTTACTCTAGCTCGATTGGGCTAAAAATAAAAAATCTAAACCATCTCTTAAGAAAATAGTTGCTTTCGCTGATGAAGGTAGTAGTAATTCTGACACTAACAAAATTATGGCCCGAATGGATACCATGACCATGAAAATGGATGCTTAGTATAAATAATTTCAATCTCGTTCAAAACAACCAAACCCCGATCATAACGATGATGACACACCTATGTCCCGTGAAGAAGAAGCAAAATTCATGCAAACCTTTCGTCGTACTCGTTTTTACAATGATTACCGCGGCCATGACCCAAATCGCGATAATTGGCGTTCAAGCGGAAGAAACGATTACAATCGAGATAACTATAAATCTAATGATAAACCTGACCTTCATAAACAATTAAGCGATTTCATAAAAGCTCAACAATCAACCAATTCTTTTGTTAAAGATACTTTCATAGATTTCAAAACCAAACTCGAAACAACAACCAAAAATCATCAGGCCTCGATCCAAAATCTCGAAGCTAAATTTGACAGATTTGCTGACTAACAATCTGATCGACCTTCTGGATCTCTTTACAGTAACACTCAACCTAACCCAAAAGGTAGCTCATCTAAACCTTATCAACCACTACAAGCTCGAAATGAGCAGGTAAATGTCGTATTTACGAGGAGTGATAAATAATATGACCCACATATCAACCCAAATGATCAACAAAATGATTCTGAAACTCCTATCAACTTCGATGGTGATGATGAAGATGAAGAACCTACAGCTCAACCCAAACCTAAAGATCCAAAACCAGTCAAAGAAAACTCAACACCTAAACCATATAAACCAAAGATCCCATATCCTCAACGCCTCAGAAAAGAGAAAATGGAAGCTCAATATGGAGAATTCCTCGACATGATTCGAGCCGTTCGAATCATTGTTCCTCTTGTCGATGTTTTAGCAGGAATGCCAAACTATGGCAAATTTATTAAAGAACTCGTTAGCAATAAGCACAAGCTTGAACAAATTTTAGCCGTTTTCCTTAGCGATAAAAGTTCTGCTTTAATCCAAAACAAAGTTCCACCAAAACTTGAAGACCCCGAAAGTTTCCTCATTCCATGTAACTTCAACAAAGCTTTCTCATGTGATGCTTTAGCAGATCTTGATGCTAGCATTAATCTCATGCCGTATTCTCTATATGCTAAATTATCTCTCGAAACTCTCAAACCCACTAAAATGAGCGTAAGATTAGCCGACATATCATTCCAATACCCCGTTGGAATAGCTAAAAATATGCTCGTTGAAGTTAGCAAATTCACCTTTCCCGTAGATTTCGTTATTCTTGAAATGGAAGAAGACAGTAAAGTTCCTCTAATCTTAGGGAGACCTTTCCTCCACACTGCCAATGCAGTGATTCGAATTAAGCAAAAACAACTCAATATTGGAGTTGGAACCGAACGTATGACTTTTCATATGGATTCTGCGATGAAACACTCCTATTATAACGATGATACATGTTTCAGTATTGACGTTATCGATGAAATCTTAGAAGAAGATTTCGATGCTCTTCTAGATGAAGGTAGTAAAATCCTTCATTCCATCAAAAGAACCATCCTCGAAGAAAAACTCTTTGCTGAATTTGATGAATTCATTGCTATGACCGCCGAAGAAAACTCTGACTCTGAATCCGACACCGAAGAACCGCCATTCGAAAAAATTACCTTTAACACCGATTATAAGATCAAGACATTTCTTGAAGAACCTCCTACGGATCTTGAACTCAAACCACTTCCTGATAACTTGGAATATGCATTCTTGGAAGAACCCTCTTTTCTTCCTGTAATCATATCATCTCAGCTTTCTGAAGAAAACAAAAACAAACTCGTTTTCGTCCTTAAGAACCATAAGCAAGCCTTTGCTTGGAAAACCACAAACATTCCTGGAATCTGTCCATCTTTCTGTAAACATAAAATTCAACTTCTAGAAGACAAAAAGCCAGTAGTTAAAAAACAAAGACGATTAAACCCGAATATGCAAGAAGTTGTTAAAAAAGAAATCGTTAAACTGCTCGACACCGGTATCATTTATCCAATAGCCGATAGCCCTTAGGTAAGTCCCATCCACTGTGTACCCAAAAAAGGTGGTATCACAGTTGTTACCAACAAAAAAGATGAACTTGTTCCAACAAGAATTGTTACAGGTTGGCTAGTATGCATCGATTATCGCAAACTCAATGAAGCAACCACAAAGGACCATTTTCCTTTGCCATTCATGGATCAAATGTTAGAAAGACTCGCAGGAAATAAATACTTTTGTTTCCTCGATGGTTTTTCTAGATATTTTCAAATACCAATCGATCCTAAAACATACGCTTACAGGCGAATGCCTTTCGGTTTATGAAATGCTCCCACTACTTTCCAAAGGTGCATGTTAGCTATCTTTCATGATATGATTGAAGAATCCGTCGAAGTATTCATGGATGATTTCTCCGTCTTTGGAAACTCTTTCGATAATTGCCTAAATAATCTTGATAAAATGCTCCAACGTTGCAAAGATGCAAATCTTGTCCTTAACTGGGAAAAATGTCACTTTATGGTTAAAGAAGGAATTGTGCTTAGACACAAAGTGTCCGGTGCAGGCCTTGAAGTTGACAAAGCCAAAATCAACGTAATCTCTATACTTTCACCCCCTACTAATGTCAAAGGCATTAGAATTTTTCTAGGACATGCCGGTTTCTACCGACGTTTCATCAAAGACTTCTCAAAATTGCCATTCCTCTAACCAAGTTGCTTGAAAAGGATACTCCATTCAAATTTGATGACGAATGTCACAAAGCATTTAATTCATTAAAAGAAAAACTCACATGTACTCTTGTAATCGTGAGCCCAAACTGGAATCTTCCATTTGAGCTTATGTGTGATGCAAGCGATTTCGCAGTTGGAGCAGTCTTAGGTTGAAAAGATGGAAAACACTTTCACCCAATCTATTTTGCAAGCAAAACCCTCAATGCAACTCATCAAAAATATACGGTTACTGAAAAGGAACTAATGGCTGTAGTTTTCGCATTCGACAAATTCCGACCCTATCTGATATTATCCAAAACCATTGTTTACACCGATCACGCAGCTTTAAGACACCTATTCAAAAAATAGGATGCTAAGCCACGTCTTATACGTTGGATTCTGCTCTTACAAAAATTCAATGTAGAAATTAAAGATAAGAAAGGTACAGAAAACGTTGCCGCCGACCACTTATCTCAGATTAAAAATGATGAGACGAGTGATGACAGTGATGTCGACGATAACTTTCCTGGAGAAACTCTTATGGAAATAACCACCAAAGACGAACCATGGTTCGCAAACTTTGCAAACTATCTGGCAGGTGATGTTATACCTAAAGGGATGACGTACCAACAAAAGAAAAAATTCTTCTCCGACCTCAAAAACTACTTTTGGGAAGATCCTTACCTTTTCAAAGTATGTTCAGACGGTATGATTAGACGTTGTGTCTCAGGACTAGAAACTCGTACTATTCTAGATTAATGTCACCAATAAGGGGGCTGCCAGGCCTATAAGGGGGCCGCCACTAGACTCCGCTCCATTTTTTGTCTTTTTGTGGTGAAGGTTGTATCTGTTATGGAACCTTCCATTTTGGGGGGAAAATTTGAATTTCAAATTTAAGTTTTTAATAAAACTTTTCTTTTAATTAGAAAATAATTTGTAAATGTATTTCTGAGAAAATACTTTTGTAGAATTAAAAGTGATGATTAAGAGAAAAATATTTTCTTGATCACTAATCATGCTTAATTATTTTGTTTGTTCGTACCTTAAGTGATCACTAATCTTAAAAATAGAATTTTACATTTGATAATTTATAAACGTTTATTTTTATTGTAAACGTTTTTACATTTTGTTATTATCAAAACGTTGAGATGTCGAAAAATATAAATAACGTTTTTAGACATTATTTGTATTAACAATCTACCCCTTTTTGATGATAAAAAAATATAAACTCATTTTAAATAAAATTAAAGATGTCAAATTATTAAATGAGTTATGTTCCATTTCTCCCTCTTTTTGTCGAATTCAAAAATAATGATCGTCGAGTTGTCGAAGGAAGAAAGAAATCGTCGATATCAAGACTCCCCCTTGATGTGTGCTCCCCCTTGTTCGGGGCACCAAGGGATCGATCTTACAAAGATTGTGTGCTACAAAACAAGGTTAGAAGTACAAGTGCAAGACAAATATCTTTCAAGTTAACAGTATTGTAATTCATTTAACAAAGAGAAATTTCATTCAACCAACAAAAAACTCATACACTAGCATATCCAACTAATGCATTCAACATAAAATTTAAAAACTATATCTTAATAAGAGCTAAGACACATTCATACAACATTTGTATGAATCATTACAATAGAAAGTAGATAATCATAAAAACATAATAAAGCATAGATCTACACTAGCTGATTCTTGAAAGGTAGAAGATGCCATAATCAAAAGATGAGAGAGCAATTATTTAGGAATGATTAATTAAAGAGGGAAAAAGAAGGGGTTGGTGAACCATGATTTGAAGGGATACGGGTTGGAGGGATGGGACGGGTTAGGAGATAGTTAATGAAGTTGATTTCATTTCTCAAAGAATGGAATTGGTGTCTAGAAAACTTGCAACAATGACAAAAACTTGAGTGAAATTCAACTTGAGCATGAGAAGGAGGATGAATTTGTGGTGGTTATGGTGAAGGTGATGCATTACTTAGGCATTGAGGATAAGATTATGGTGAAATCAAAACGGTGGAAATGTTGTGGAGTTGGTTAATTTATTTGATCTCTTAGGAATTTTAAAGAATGGAGGTGAAGGAGATGTAAGTAGACTCTTGGAGGAAGAGGAGGTGAGTCATTTTTAGGAAGGAGTGATGATTTTAGAGTGCTGTTTTTGTGTATTCCATACTTGTCAAAACCGACATCCTTGGTTTTCTAGAGAAGTTGGAATGGTGGTTTGAGCAAGACATTGATAAAGAAGAAGAGAGATTTGAAGGAGATGAAGATGGTGGTGAAGTATGAAAGTTAGGTGATTAAATAATGAGAAAGCTTAGACAAAGTGGAAAAGCATGGTTTAGGAAGAAGAGAATGCCAAATATGATGTAGCCAATCTGGGAAATGTAGCTTGAGGATGTAGGTAGGAGGGTCAAGATACAGAAAAAGAGATAAACTCAAAAATTTTATTTCCCTCTTGGTGGCGGTCCCATATCACCAGGGCGGTCCCAAATATATTGGGGTGCCGTCAGGTATATAAAGGGGCCGTTTTCTAGAGGCGGGAAGATTTCCAGTTTTCTCTTTTTCTTAAGTCCAGTGAATTTTGGGCGTTTGCCAATATTCAAGAATCAACTATTCAATCAATAAATGAAAGTTCTATTAACATACAAATCATTTAGCAAGTAGTGGCATTTCTTCTCATGTTATAATCATAAAATTTTCTAGTCATAGAAAGTTAATAGAATGTAGAAGATTATTCAAGTCATACGAAAATAAAAATTTGCTACACCTATCCAAATAATAGAAATATAGATGTATCTAAACACAGAGATGATAATACTAATAATAATAATAGTGACATAGATTTTTGCCAACAATTTTTCATATTATGGTCTTCACACCCATCAAGTACTAGAGATCTTGTCCATTGACCTTAACCCTTCTCATGTAGCATCTCTTTGTTGGGTTTGAAGATTAATAGTTTCAGAGAGATGGGTATTCAAGTAATAACTTTCATGAGGAGGGTTTTGAGTGACTCTAGGGACAACATTAGATGAAGAAGAGACATTTTGGTAAGGTTAAGAGGACGAGTTGGAATGAAATAACTCATCATCATTTTCATCAACTATGGCATCTAGTGAAAGAGATGAAGACGGATGCTTTTGAGTGGTGGAGGAGGAGCTAGCATTTGACTCACAAGGTCTTTTCTTGCCTCGATCCACTCACGTCTTTCGCTCATAATGAGGAGTGAGCGGATGCATGGCTCAATCATGTACGAGGTAACGATCGAATGCTAGCTTAGGAGAGATGGACACAATATGATTGAACAATCTAGTCAAAAGCATTCCATAAGGTAAAATTTCCTTTGGTTTGCTTTGAGTCTTTTTCATTCTTTTTAGAATGAAAAATGCTAGATTGTAAAGAGTAGAGGTCTCAATAGCATAAAGCAGTGACAAAGACAAGCGGAGACATATGCCTATGTCCTCCTAGACAAAATGGCATTTTCACGAATAAAATGTCAACCCAAGTTTCTAATTTTGGTACGAGTTCTTAAGCTTGTTCCGAGGGATTGTGAATAAAATTCTTGATGACAACATGGAGAAGGATGAGTGGTCTTATTAACGAGCTTTACCTCATAACACTTAATGGCAAGTGGTCAGTGACACATGTCCCGGTGTGAGAGGCTTGACCTTTGAAGGGATTTTAGAATTTACCAAATATAGCTCAAGAGTGAGAGAGAATGGACTTGTTTTGAATGACAAATTTTACAACGAAGTGAATGCCCTTGGCTAAAGGTAAAAGTGAGTTAGACTATAAACTCAAGAACAAAACAAGTACAATTTGTTCGTTCATGTTTAAACCACAATCAAAACTGATTAACCTCCAAACTTGGCACGAATATGACTCATATTTTCAAAATTTTGACTCACAACCCTTCCCTCATGAAAGTATCGTTTTTCAAGGTTTGCCATTGTGTTTAGTAAGGGTTGATTAAATTCATTTGATATGAGAGGTATGTAGTTTTGTGTCTTTTGATGATCAAGTCTGGTAACTCGAGGCATTGTTACCTAAAATGACATAAATAAAATTATATTTTAATTGCTTATACTTGTATTGAAGTTTTAAGCTTGTGTCTAGTGTGTGCCTAAATGTAACAAATGTGGAGTAACGATTAACTCGACCTAAACATAAAATCCTAAGAGTTAATCCAAACGCTCCTTAATTTGATTTTTCTCATCCAGACAAGTCGAAAAATACATATGAATTATGTATCTCGAAATTTGTTCATGAGATCATTATGCATGTGTTTGAAAACGTTTTTAGGTTGGATTAACAATGTATAACAACAATTTTATTATGTTCCTAACGTGAGTGATTTGAAAATAAAATTAGGGTTTTGGTTCGAAATCAATTTTTCAACAAATTCACAAATGTATGCAAATCCTATATCTACGGGAAGCATATTAGTTATACATTGTATCCTAGTTGTCTTAATTATACAAAATTAAAAGAAAACACGAAAATCCCCAATTTCAATTTTTGGTGTTCATCATGAACCCTAGACTCAAATTGAAAGAAAATAAAAAAATGACATACAATTGATGATCTTTGTGATATTAGGATTGATTATTAGTGGTGATTTAGATCTCATTGATGATTAATGGTTGAATTTAGAGTTTTTTGAGAGGTTTAGGGTCGTGTTCGTCAATGGCAGCAGATAAAAGAGTGTTTGTTTTTATGTTTTGAAATTTTTTGTTTAAGTGTTCCATATTATGGTCTGCTGATAGCGTCCCATATCTCCTAACGGTCCTAAATATATTAGGGAGCCGCCTATATGGGGGACGCCTTCAGTAAAGGGTATTGGACTTGAGTTTTTGACGAAAATTTAACAAAGAGGAGTGACATTTTAATTTGCATTTTGCGAATTAAAAATGCTTAAAGACTTCGAATGAAGTATTCAAGTTGTCACGACATGAAATGGAACACGGACTAGAATCCGAAACTAAAAAGGAGACGCGGACATAATAAGGTATAATGGAAGTGTTCCATCATTCATAAACCAAGACGTAATAGTTAAACGATCACGTTTAAGGGCTTCAGTAGGAATTCGGTGATGTTGTCGACGACGGCACTTTTTCCGATTGAGTATTCCTTTCTGAGTATAATCACACGAAAGTAGTGCACGTATTTTGATGTGTTTGGTTTAGAGAAAAAAACATGTACACGTTTTTTGCTAAGGTCAATCCGAGCGCATTAGTTTTGTCGGCACATGATGGGAACGTCGACGATTTCGTACGTCGTAGTCTATGAGAGCTTGTTTCATATCCCTAGTGCGTGTTGACATGCCGTTCTGGCGTTATTATTCGGCTTCGGTAGTGGATATAGCAAGAGCGGTTTGTTTCTTCGAGAACCAAGATGTATCCAAACAACATCCCACAAACGTACAAATACCGCTAGTGCTCTTTCGGCCACAATAATCCACCTGCATGATCAAGTCGGCGATATACTCCACAGCTTTTTATGCCGTCCCCTTTTAGATACCATAATCCTAAGTGCGTAGTGCCTTTAATGTATCGGAAGATACGCTTAACCGCTTCAAGGTGAGAGGTTTTGGGAGCCTCTTAGAAGCGAGCACAAAGGCAGACACTAAACATGATATCGGGCCTACTTGCCGTTAGGTATAATAAACTACCTATCATGCCTTGATACTTGGTACTATCTACCGACTCACACTCTTCATCTTTCGTGAGTTTAGTATCGGAGGACATGGGGGTTTTCATTAGTTTAGAATCTTCTAGACCAAATTTCTTAAGCATTTCTTTAATATACTTAGATTGATTAAAGAATATACCATCTTCCATTTGTTTTATTTATAATCCAAGGAAGAAGTTAAGTTCACCCATCATGCTCATCTCGAACTCGTCATGCATGATTTTGGCAAATTCATCACACATGTCTTGACAAGTCAAACCAAATATAATGTCATCGACATATATTTGAACAATGATGAGATTTGAACTTTTCTTCTTAGTAAAAAGAGTGTTATCTACCATTCCCATTTTATATTCATGTTTAATAAGGAAAGCTTTTAATCTATCATACCAAGCTTTGGGTGCTTGTTTAAGACCATATAAAGCTTTCTTTAATTTATAAACATGATCCGGTTTTTCAAAATCAATGAATCCCGGAGGTTGCGCCACGTATACCTCCTCATTGATAAAACCGTTTAGGAATGCACTTTTTACATCCATTTGGAATAATTTAAAATCTAAGGCGCAAGCATAGGCTAATAATATCCTAATAGATTCAAGTCTAGCAACCGGGGCATAAGTTTCATCATAATCGATGCCCTCTTGTTGGTTGTAGCCTTGAGCAACTAACCTAGCCTTATTTCGAGAAACAATACCGTTCTCGTCTAACTTATTTCTAAATACCCACTTAGTTCCTATAATTGTCATATTCTTAGGTTGTGGAACTAACTCCCAAAAGTCGTTAGCAATGAATTGACTTAATTCTTCTTGCATGGAGACTATCCAACTTTCATCTCCTAATGCCTTATTCACATTCTTAGGTTCTATAGTTGATATAAAACAAAAAAAGTTACTTTGGTTTTGGGCTTGTGACCTAAGGGTTCTTTGGTTAAGGTTTCCTATGACATTTTCTAATGGATGGTTCCTAGATTCCTTAATGTTGACTATTTCATCAACCTCTAAAGTTTCATCCATGATGTTGTTTTCTAGATTTTTCTTTTTGGTGGCCTTAATTGCTTCTTCTTCATCTAAGTCATCATCCACCAAGGGTGATGTCTTAGAGGGTGAAAGAGTTTCATCGAATGCCACGTTAAGTGATTTTTCGACTTTCCTAGTGTGTTTGTTTAGGATGATGTAAGCTTTGATATTTTGAGAATAACCTAGAAAGACACCTTCGTATGACTTTGGGTCAAACTTGGTAAGGTAGTCTTTTATGTTCAAAATGAGGCACTTGCTTCCAAACACTCTAAAATAATCTAACGTAGGTTTTCTACCTCTTAAGAGTTCATAAGGTGTTTTTCCTAGAATGACACTAATGAGAACTCGGTTGAGAATGTATGTTGAAGTATCTACGGTGTCACACTAAAACTTTTGTGGTAAAGATTGCTCGTTCAACATGATTCTACTCATTTCCTGAAGTGTCCTATTTTTCTTTTCAACCACGCCATTTGATTGAGGAGTGTGTGGAGCCGAGAAGTTATGAGTAATACTATTGGCATTACAAAACTCTCCAAATTGCACTTCGTTATCAAATTCTCTACCGTGGTCGGTTCTTATTGATACTATTGTACATCCTAATTGGTTTTGGATTTTCTTACTAAATATTTCGAATTGATCGAAAGCTTTGGTTTTATCCTTAAGGAATCTAGTCCAAGTATACCTAGAGTAGTCATCTACTATGACTAAGGTGTAGTGGTTTTCTCCGTAACTCCGTACGGCGGATGGACCAAAAATATCCATGTGAAGGAGTTCAAAGAATCTAGTCGATGAGACTATATTCTTAGCTTCGTGACTAGCGTGATCTTGTTTTCCAATTTTGCAAGCATCACAAAAATGTTGATCAAACTTAAGCTTAGGTAAGTTCTAACTAGATCCTTAGATGCTAACGATCGAATGAGACGCATATTAGCGTGACCTAATCTCTTATGCCACAATGTGGAGTTTTCATCAATCGTTGCAAGACAAATTTTGTATTTTGGCTTATTTTCTAATTTCATCACATATAAGCCTTTCTTCCTAATACCTCTACATATGACTTTACCGTCCTTAGTGATTTCACTATCATGTTCAGAGAAAGTTACTCTACATTTATTATCACATATTTGTCCTATACTTAGAAAGTTAAATCCTAAGTTATCAACATGTTCTACATTATCTATATTAAGAGAGTCATTAGAAATCGTACATTTGCCAATGATGTTACCATGAAAATTACTACCAAAAATGACGTTACCTCCATTGTCTGCCTAGTAAGTGGAGAAGAGCTTTCGGTTACCCGTCATATGTTTAGAGCATCCACTATCCTTGATCTATTCTTTGGGTTCCAAGTCGACTCCAAGGCATATCTATTTATATAAGACAACAAATCAAACATTTGGTCCCCAATATCTTATGGGTCCAAAGTTGTTAGTACTAAACATCCCTTGCATTTGATGCAATTGGTTGGGATGTGGAAATGGAAGACACATTTCTCATGGCATATAACTTTGACGAAGGAAGTTGTTCCAAGTTACTGGAAAGCCATGATGTTGGTTTTGTCGACCAACATTCCTTTTTGGTTGCGGTGTTTTGGTACGAGAATAATTAGTATTGACTCTTCTAGGTGGTGGAGTTTTTAATCTAAAGTTTGGTTTTGAAAATCCAACTCTGGGTTTTGACAATGGTTTGTAAAATTGTTTAACTACATCATCATTAGCAACAGGAACTTTGACGTTGTTCACTATTATGTGTTTTGGTCTAGGACCCAAAATAGACTTTTGAAATGACACACTTTTCTCAGATCCAGGCGTAGCTGCTGGCGGTCCCATAATTATTTTGGGGGCCGCCTGTTCACTTTGGGG
>BQNB010180779.1:0-12648 GCA_026074375.1 Tanacetum coccineum
TGTTTCATCCTGTTATATAAAGTTCTTATCGGGCCACAAGGCCCAATAAAACATAGACTTTGGTTTAACATTGGGATGGAATCGTGAAATTAAATTAGACTGATCATGTATGAGATATACATAATATTCACATTCGGACTAACATTGGGCTTTTTGAGCCCAATAAACAAAAACTAGTAAATATAAATGCTTAAAATGGATTTTTTGATCAACCTATATTCATATAAACTTAAAACGATAAAATGGTCATTTGAGAAGTGTATTTTGGCGAACATCGCGTAAACGTGGATTTTGGCACTTTGTCGGAAAACTATTGAATTTGGAAAAGTGGTTGAAAATGAGGTTTGAAAACCTTAGAAAACTCTTACAAGCGAACGGGTCATGCTGAAATTTTATAAAGTAATATATACTTAGGAAATATCTTGGAAAAACTTATTTTTATAAATAATAATTAAATAATAAGTTTGATTTAATAAACGTTTATACTAAAATACAATCAACAAACTAAGAATTTTCCTTATAATCGTAATACGAGCTAATTTCTAAAATCTCAACAAGAAGACGAAATAATAAAATATTACTATTCTAATACCCGACTAAAAGACGAAAAACATAATTTTTATATAAAACCTCTAACAATCATTTTATAAATCAAAAACATTGTCGCGCCTATATAAATGATGTTTTTATCAAACTAGCTTGGGGTAATGGGATAAATTATTAAAACATGTCTGATTTTCCTTATTTTATTTATCCTTGGATCCTAATTCTTTTACTTTTTACTTCTTAAATTATCTATTTATAATACTATTTCTACTTCTTAAATCCTAATCTATCTTAATCCCTAGTTCTATGATTCTTAATTATCTAAATTCTTATTTGTTCGATCCTCGGTTTTTTAACACTTATTTCGTATGCGTCTCCATATTTATCTAATAAATCTCTCGTCTATCATATCGTCATTCCTTCCTTGACCAGTTCCCATCGAATTTACTTCTAAATTTTAACATTTATCCTGTCTCGAAACTCGAAATTCTTTTCTCAAATAACACTTATATTGCACTTTGACCTAAGTTCATTGAGTCAAAATACTTAATAAAATCTTTATAAACAAATATTCAACATGTTTTTCACAAATTCAAATGCAAACGCTTGTACAATAGGATGTCTTTGTAAAACATGTACTAAGTAAAACTTATTAAATAGGTCGTGGTCATGTACCATTTGCGCGTTTAGCTAGAGATCATCTACTCTTATCTACCATTATCTTATTTGAGGTAAGTTCTCGTAGCCCCATTTTTAAACTCTTTTCCGTTAGAGGAAAATGATACTCAAAACCTTTTTAACTACTTTTAAATTCTGTGAAAAAACCTTTTAATTATTTTAAACAATGTTATGTGCCTAAGATTGTATGTATGAATGCTATGTGAACACTATGTAAATTCTATGCAAATACTTGAGATCTATTTATGCGAAGTTCCATTGGAAATTTCTGCACTGCACTATTTAGCCGACCGTGTAGCTCCAACTGGTTAGCGATAGGTTCGGAGGACTATAAGCGCGCGGGTTATGTGATATGTTGGTTTTGGTAGGATACCCTGGTATGATGTGTTGATGTGTTGATAATTTAAATACTATTATATGCATTCTGCTTTCATATTGCACAACTGTCCACTCTTATATTATAGCACAGCAACTGGGTTTTTCCTAAAACCCAAGAGCTCACCAACGTAATGTTGACCTTTTCGAGTATCATTTTAAGGTGATCAGTATTTTAGATTGGAGGTAAAGGAGTACAAGATTTTACGATGACCACGATATTTTTCCAAGGACACATGTGTATTTCATAGATAAGATTGTATTCAATGTAACATTGTAAACCAGATTATTTTTGGTATTAAATTTTGGTGTAATCTTATATCTTGTGCGATGTAAATCATTATGTCGCATCGCGTGTTTTCGCTTCTAGCGAGGTGTGACAGATTGGTATCCAGAGCCAAGGTTATAGAGAATGCCTATTTTTCTAAAATAAAAACGCAACTATAAACCAACCAGCGTTTTCGTAAAACCTGAACATGACGAATTAACTACCCAAGCATTCATAAAGTTCTTCTTCGTAAACTAAGCATTGCTTCTTATCAACTATGCCTAATGTTACGAGGGAATGCGAATGATAGGGGTATTTTCACAAGTTAAGTTAGAAAGGTGGCGGGATATATACATCTAAGATCACCCTAAAAATGCCTTGACCATAGAACGTACATACGATATATATGAACCATCACCTGAGACTCTTATATATATGGTTTCCCGAAGACTGCAAATAGCTTGAATCATTATTGATTGTCCATTGACTTGTATGATTGCCTTAGTTGCACTATTGTCCACGCCTTAAAATGCTTGCCTTAATTCCTATCTCCTGTTATCATGCCCATGCTTACCTTTCAATATTGCATTGGTGCGTCTATCATATACTAGAGCAGACATACGGAATAAAACACCTTATATGGGGTCAGGATGATCAAAAACATAAGATAAACCATGTTGATTCGTGAGTAGAAAGTATAGAGATGTTGATCAAAGGATGTATTATTAGCTTTAACCAAAAGTGATACATAATGATTTCAACAACCACCCTCATGGAGAGACCATGATGGGTAATTATACTGGAAACAAAACAAACTATTTCTAGTTACATAAAAGACCCGCGTGACACGCACTGTCCAATGACTAATACCAATTCACATGTAAGAAACGCCAGCTTCACTAAAAGAGAGGCTAACAATCTCCCTCCAAGAGTTTAGTCACATGTGAATTGGTTTACAATGTTTCCTACAATCAAAAAATTGAAGAACGAAATGATAAGAATAAGTCCAGTATCCTTAAGATTATCTTGACTACTGACTTGAATTCTCTAGCTATTATTACTTCAGCTTATAGACGAACACTACTGTAATATAATCCTAGTTTGACATAGAAAGTTTTTCTCTATGGAAAGATTCCGGTTCTGATTTGGATTTACGCTCAACATCCTGAAACTTCCTGACATGACTTCAAAAACTTTCTTCATACGCTTCTGGTCATCTCGAAGTTTCTGAATTAGCTGCATGTCTTGAAAAAACTTCATTTTCTTCCACTTTTGGTCATGTCAAGTTTTTCAGAATCTGATTCTCATTTTTCATCCTTGAAGTTCTCTTATCCAAATACTTCGCCTTTGATATGAATTATGCTCTGAACTTCTTTTACAGTGTCTAGTTGAGTTTTTACTCCCTCCCAACTAGTAGGCTTATTTTCTTCAACTCCCTCCTAAAGAGATATCCCTGAGACTAATAAGAATTACTATACTAGTGTTCTAAAAGACCTCATTTCTCATTTAGGATACTTTTTAGGAGGGATGATATCATCAACATCGTCTCACATAGGAAGCATCCCAATCTTGTTAAATTCAACCCAAAATACCCGAAGTACACACTTTATCCCTTTTACGAAGTCGAAACCGTAGCACCAAAATCAATTAAGACCCGGAAATGCACTTATCTCCCTCCAGAAAAGTGCTGATATAAATTGCTACACCAAAGTCAACTAAGTCTCGAGTGTAAGCAATTTATCCCTCTAGGTAGTCAAAACAGTAACATCAAAACGGTAACATAAAAAATCAACTTAGTACCGGATGTCCACATTTCTCCCTCCAGGATGATGACTAATTGAGGAATCATCCTACACATATGTACATCGTATATCAACCGGAACTGCTTTCTTAGCTTCATATACCCATGATTGCAAAAGCAATACTCTGTGAGAAGATGTTGAATCATACTCTCTTAACAATTCTCTCTTGATCAATCCGAACTAAATCCCCTTATCTATTCTATCGGCTAATACTGATGACCATAGATAGAGACAACCCGATAAAACGAACCCGAGAATGAAGCAAATATCTCCAAATAACTTCAATCTCAACTAAGTAGCATCGTACAAAAACCCTGTAGTCGTTAAAATTCAATAATAGCCATTAAGAGTGAAGGTGAATTTTGATAAGGATCGTTTTTAGTGTAATGTATTGTGTTTGTTGTTTTGTTGTTCGTGATTTTTTGATGTGTTGTGATTGTTAACAGATATCGACTCAAAAAATATACAATAATAACGGCCATCCAAGTAATAAAACTCGGTCTCTTATACTTTACCCGACATGAAAGTGTTTTACTACCTGGCTCAATCTGATAACACGACCATACTTAACAGACCAATTAATAGCAACCTCAGCCTAATCAATATAGCACCAGCCAATCACCAATTTAAACTCAGTCCATTCTCATAATAAAGTTACAACCGGCCCATCAAAATGATTAGTAAACCCGACTGCTAAAAAAACTTTATACTCGATCCAAAACAATTACAAGGCCCAATCCTAAAGATAAAACTCGGCTCAATATTTCTTGTTAAGGCTCGATTTGCCACAAATTTAGGGATATAAATAAGTACCAATCCCTAATCTAATTCATACCCTAACCCTAATCAAAAGTATATTCGCCCCCATCTCTTTTCCATTCTTGCATTCACACATAAGCCACTAATTCATCCATGTTCATTCCCATAAAAAACGCAGCCACGAGTAATATCAACCATAAGAAACTGTGGTTCGAGGTTATGTAAACCTATGTCCATGAAGAGAATTTTGGCCCATGTAACCCAACCCAAATCTATCACATACTAGTACCTTATTTAGAGATATATACCCTAAACCCTAATTTTTCTCCACTTAACCCTAACCTCACATAAAAAACGCAGTCATCCTCATCTCTCCTAAAATGATAACAACTCTCTTATCCCTCTAACAATATCCAACACAACCACCACTCTTAACATAACCAAAGCCCACAAACTCAATGGGTTATTAAAACCACGAATAAACATTTTAGTTCCTTCGTACCACAAATCAACTTGGCATATTTCCATGAACAAAGAACTTCAAGATCTTTAAGAAGATCCCGGGTAGGTTTGTCTTGGTTGTTGTTTTCTTTAAATCGAAACAAAGAATCGATTATAACATATTTGTTATCAATCATTCTTTACTTTCAATAATTGAAGGAGGGTTATGCCTTTACATGGATCGATGATGATGTGTGTTTAGTCTAAAAGAACTGTTGTTGATGACAAATTAACACAAATTTAAGATTGATTTTTCATTGTCTTTCGTTTCGAGTCTATGTGAGTTGGAGGAGATGGAGATGGTTTTGGTTAAATGTGACGATGGGATATTAGGTATAGTTGGATTTGTTGATGTGGCTATTGATGTAGATTGTAGTTGATGATGTTGTTTATGTGAATTCGAATCTGATATTTTCTTTTCGTCATTTCTATCTTTTGTTTTGACTGACTCGTTGACTGACTGACTGAGTTGACCCGGTCAACTCGGTAATTACCGAGTTGACTCGGTCTTGGTATGGGTGTTTAATTCGCCAAAGAGGCATGGTTTAATTCGCCTAAGGAATATGTTTAATTCGCCCTACAAGTTTGGTGATTAATTCGCCTGTATGAGTAATTCGCTTTGTTGATTAATTCGCCTTGGTGATTAATGCACCTTGGTGATTAATTCGCCTTTAGGACACACTGTTTAATTTGCTTGTACTTTTTTTCTTTTTGCAAAGAAACAAAAAACTGTCCTTGAAAGCTAACAAGGTGGATCTGTGTCCCCTTTCATACCAGAGCCAAAATAAGCTTCAAAAAGCTATTTAACAACCCAATAAGCTCGAAGAAAACTCATAAGATGTTGTAACAAAATAAGCCATGAATAGTAACTTACAATAAGCTTGAAAAAGGACGAAATAAACCATTTACCCAAAAATGTGAAATAAGCTCGAAAAAAAAGAAATAAGCCTTAAGTTTCAAACTTTCTTTTTGATATACCATAAACATAATGAGACACTAAAAAGTTTGAACTTTTTGCCTAAAAAAAAAAGGTCATGGCTTTTTTTCAGCCAAATAAGCCATAAAAATAGCTAAAAAATAAGCTAGAAATAAGCTAAAATCATGAAATACAACATACGAATACAAAACACCCCTAGTTAGCTCTGATACCACTTGTTACATGATTCAAAATACCTTTTTAGGGGGTCGGGGCTGATCAAAGAACATAAGATGTATCATTGTGTTTCTAGTGAGAGAAAGTAGAGAGAGGGTGAGATGAACAAGTATGTGTTTTATTAGAGAGAGACAGAAAAACTAGTAATGAACATCCACACCCCTCATGGAGAGTCATGAGGGGTATTTATAGCATATATATAAGCTAACTATCCCACTTATACAATAATAGTCCCTGCGTTTAGAAATTGGTCTATAGCTAGTCCAATTCACGTGTAAGACGCCAGCTTCACTAAAAAGTAAGGCTAACACCTTGCCACCATTATGCATGTCGCATCGAGTTTCTCTAATTCCTCTTTTTTTGGTATTGTTAACCAGCAAGAATTCATTTTATTCATCGTTCAGATCAATTCCAACTTCATTTTTCTTTGCCAACAACATATGCTCTTTGAAATAATTTGAATCTCTGACTCTGGGCTGTGGATAAACTCTAGCATAATGACCCTTCTCATTGCAGTTCTAGCACTAAAATGTCTTTGTATTTCTTGAATTAGCACTTGTCCTTGGAAATCTTTGCACAATTACAGTGTTTTCATTAGCTTGTTGACCATAAGCAGGATTCCTTGAATTCTCAGCAATTCTTCATGTGTTCCTTCCAGCATTACCAGCATTCTTGCTTTGAACATTAACACGACCATCATGTACATAAACTTGATTGCGAGTGTTTAAAGAAGAATGAAGGTGGTTGTTTGTTGGTGTTGAATAGTGCTGAGTGATTGCTTTAGCCAGAAGCATCATTGTTATGGTCAGACTATCTATTAGATCATCATTACTTGCATCTCCTTGAAACTCATATGATTGAGTATCACCATCATAATCATTCACAAAAGGAGGATGAGTAACATAATAAGTTGGTGATGCAGGAGAAGAAGATGGAACAACATAAGGTTTGCAACGGGAACGAGTGGATCATGTGTTCTGGCAGCTCTTTTAGCTTTTGAAGCATTATGTTATCCCACAATATTATCCAAACATAACTTGAATAAGCAACCCAATAAGCTTAAATAATCCAAAAATGATAAAGAAGAAAAGTAGAAAGGGAAAATGATGAATATTAGATTTAGAGAGAGAGAGAATGGTGAGTTACACACACATACACAATGAGAAATGCAACCAACACCCTCTCCATGTGTGGAGAGGGTTTCTTTTATACCTTTAGCCATTTACTTGGCACATGGGCTTTCTAAATGGGCCAGGCTTGGCTTAACTTGGGCTTTGAACCCGAAACATAGACAATATTAGATTACAATCTAAGCCCGTTAATACTCGACTAGCCTATTACATTAACAAGACCTAAATTGACAATTAATACAAAGACCAATGACATTTCATGTTTGACTTAATAAAATTAAGCTAACAATCTCCCCCAATTTTGAGGTCTTCTTATTTTTCAACTCACTCTCACTTTTGAGGTCCTTCTTTAAGATCTTCTTTTAAAGGATGTGACGGACTTGATCTTCTTTGTTGACGTTCTTTATGAACCGATAACATTCTTGTAGGAGGTTGTCTTGTTTTATCATTATCTCCCCCGATGTTGAAGATATGGCTTTTGACGTTTATGCTTTGCCATGTTTGGTCTTGTCTTGTTTGTAATGGATTTGTTCATTCATGCCTTGTGATCTTGATTATGAGCCTTTATCTTTTGACTTTGAGTTCTTGAGATCTTTATCTTGCATCATCTCCTTGACTTAAATCATCTTGATTTGACATTCTCGATCAACTTGTGCTCTTGACCAACATGCTCATACTTGTTACATTCATGTTTGACATATATGATCATAAGTCTAACAATCTTCCCCAATAGACGATTCTTTATTTGACTTTGAGGCTCTTTGATGGTGGGGAAGTTTAGAATCAACTATCTTGACGTTGAATGATTGACTTTGAAGGCTTGAGTATGAGCATGTGGTTTATGAATCCGACTTCACTGGAATGAGGCTGCAACACCGTCGTCTAAACCTAAAATAAGACAGTTAGCAATAAAAGATGAATATGGCTTTGTCATTCATCTTGAGTTCGGTTGCATTAATCTCTGATAACCTGTTTTATAGTATAAATACTATACTTGTGATCAGGTAGATTCAAAGAATCTCCTTGACAGGGTTTCCAGCTCAAAGCGTAAGATCTTCTAACACAGATGTATTAGATTCACCATGCTTGCTAGTTATCATTACCGGAACATTTCAAAGTAGACAACACGGTAGGAGTGAATCAGATTGTTACTATCTTTCTGTCTAAGTCGTTAATTCATATACTGGAACAAGTTTGATACATATAGAATCCACTATCGATCTTTCCAGTTGACACAAGCTTGATTCATATAGAATCTTTCAAGTCACCTACCAAGAGCTTGTTTGATGTTGGCTCAAGTAGGATTTCCATCTTCACTGTGAATACTTAAGTATCACTCGGGATGTTCTGGCAAGACCGTCAAGATAATGGCGTAGACTCTTTGTTACAACTTTGTGAACTTTATGGTGTTCAACAAGTGTATATTGACATTGTGTCCTAATGATGATTTATATTTGATCTCTTTCTGGCTCCTAGACTCGATTTGAGTGCACTGGTTTTAGTTAATCGGGGAGGCTGGAGCAGACTGTCACCTATTCAATAATCATATAAACTCGGAGTGAGATTTCAATATATAATATGTGTATCGACTCCGTGACAAATGAGACAGATTTCCTTTTGAGAAGAAACCTGAATAGCTGGGAAGGGTGTGCATTGCATCACACTGGGTCCATGATGTCCCGTTCTTCAGTATCAGAATTAAATAATCTTTATTGAAAAAACTGAAAGATATATGTATTGACTCGGATCGTGCCTAAGGTAAGGAGGGAAAGGCTGCTTTGTTTTTCACCCATAATCCATACATTTTCTTTTTCATCCTTCAAACCCCATCGAATAGCTTACCAAGGACGTCATAATAAACCTTGTTACTGATTGTTCCAGTGTTAGCTCAATCTTAGTCGGCATTATTCCCTTATACTTATTCTTTTCCAATCATACCTAAGGACTGCTATTTCTAACTATGGATTGTCCTTGGTAGGATCCCTCCCCCGTCTTTATGGATCATAGGACTTATTTCCTAACCTACACCCACCTTATGACTTCAGAATCGTCGTGAATTAATAGGTTTTTTTTGTTAGATTATGAGATACGAACCTTAAAAAAACCATTTTCTGACATTTTTATTTTCAAATACTCCCCTACACATGTGCTTCGAGATTCAAAATTGTTTAGCACATGAAGAAAAGAGTTGCACTTAGAGTCTTAAAGATCACATTATTCTAGATCATATTTTAATCATATTCCTCCCCTTATTTTAAATAATAAAACACTTAGTATTTGAAATACCAATTGATTAAAATTTGACATGAAAAATTCCATGGGGAGAAAAATAAACCATGACTATGCCTGAATTCATTTTCCAGATAGCGCCTCCTTCAACATGATAGCTCCCCTTCAACAGTATATGTGGGATACCAATATTTATTAAAACTTGACATTGGAATGAAAAATTGATATGACACCACAAAATGTTAAAGACGAAGTGAGATGCCTTAGTGAACAATGTATATTATTAATTGACATTATAAGTTTCCACATTTTAATTTCACAAAATATGATTGGATACATAAAATTGACATTTATGAGATGTACCAAACACATTAAAAGGCTTTGTTTTAAAAATCTCTCCCTCAAAAATTGATTCATATAAAATGACATTCTTCGTACCACAATTTTTAAACATATTCGAGGAAGGGAGTGTTGAACACACAATTTTAACAAATACCACTTTTTATGGAAAAATACCACAAATTATATTGTAGACAATTTGACATTGAAAGTTCTTTTTGAAAAATTGTGTTCAACGATTTATAAAAACATGATAGAAGACTTCTCTTCTATTTTTAGAGTGAGCACACTGAAGCGTACACTTCCCTATTACATTCAGGTCCGAGTTATGCACTGAAATGTACATAAGTCATAGAGAAAAATTTAGAAATGACATGTTTTGAAAATGTTTGAAACTCTTGGTCGAACTTCATTTACACGTCCGTGTCGATGTTAATCAACATTTATAGGTACGTAAATGTTATCGATTTCAAGAGACATGTCAAGAAGATTCTTTTTGGTATTTTTGAAAAAATTTCTGATTTTATATTTTGTTTTTATAGATTTTATATTTTTCTATTTTCTTTTTGTTGGTTTTATATTTTTGTATTTTCTTTTTTAAAAATATTTATAAATCAAAATAAAGAGAAAAATAAAAATATTTACACAACGAAGTTTCCATCAGCAGTGACAGTTGTTGCTAGAGTTGAAGTAGATGAAGTTGAATTTGGTTGTTGTTGACGTTTAACTGATGCATCAGCAGCAGTAACAACGAAAGACTTTGAAACAATTTGATTTTCTCCATTGAAATATTCGTTGAACGAAGGACCGAATAGACTTTCCAACTCTATCATTGATGTCATAACTATCATATCTGTTGTAGGAACTTTTGTTAACATTATGGTGCGAGGTTTAAACCGTTTTGTTCAAACATCATTCTTTGACATTTTGGATCGAAGCCTAAACTGTTGTAATCAAACGTCATTGCAATTTCATCATTTGTGAATTCACTGTGACACTGGTTTTTGAGATATCAGCTTTTTCAGCAACCACACTCTGAGATTTTCCTTGTTGACATTACATAAGGTACCTGCACTTAAATCAAGATTTTGTTCCTTCTGAACATTGATTGATGTACCTGCACTTACATCCAGAGTTTGTTTGCATTCATGAATATTAGGGATATCTACATTTGAACCATGTGGGGGTTCACTGTCAACCTTGCTTGTGCAAGACTCGAATAACTTTCCTGTAGGAATCCACCTAAGACCAACATATTTGAAAATTCTACCTGTGGGTTTCCACCTAAGATCAGATCTAGGAGATGTTTTCTCATACACAGCTAAAGTCTATTAGGAGAAGACCTATGTCTTGTAAAGATCTGCCTATGAGGTTTCTGAGTATGACCCTTTTGATCTATGGGTTTGTTACTGTTTTTGGTATTATAGGATTGAATCTTTGCACGTGAATGCACTTCCTTCAGGAGTTTTATTATACAAGCATCATATTTTGCACTAAAGACACACTTATGACATGTAGAACAAACAAATTGTTTAGAATCTGAGAAAGAACTAGAACTCTTAGAGTGATCTGCTTTGGGCACAGTCGTTATTGTTACGCAACTACTCTTAGATACAAGCAAACTCCTAGGTGTTTGGTTGTTGCTCCTGGGTTTTGGTTTGCTACCATCAGCAGTGCTTTGAAGTCTAGCAGAAGGCGTCACACTAGTTTTTGAGTTCCTATCTCTTTCTTGTGTCTTTTTCTTAGCTTCATCTAGATAGTGATTATGAACCATGTCATTTGAACTAAATCTTGGCATGTTCTTAGAACTATTCCTAGATATTTAAGTTCAAGAGCAATACAATGTGCTTCCATTCTTGAAAAATCTTTTTAAAATTGGGCAACGGTCTTTTCGAGTAAAATATTTTCAGACTCGAGTGATTGTTTTGAGTATTCAGTTTTCTGGTTATCAAGTGTTGAATCAAGCATAGGACTTTGAACTTGACATTTTTCTGGATACTGGTCAACCCTACCTTCATGACTGATTTCAAGTTGCTCAGTTTGTTGTTGTCCTATTGCAAAGAATTGTACCTCAACCATTAGCTTTTCATCATATATAGGTCTGATATCTGCATCATCAGCATATGTATCATTCCCTGACTTGCTGCGGTCATCTTGCACTTCTGATTTTGTTCCACTGCTTTGTGACGACTAAATCAGCATCTATTGCTTTACCCGTATCAATCTTACTCTTTTGCGTCTGCATCTGTCTTTTATTCACCCTTCTATCATACTGTCTTTGATGGCGTGTTCTTTTAGCAACAGACTTCTTAACATTACCCATGAGTTAAAGTAATGTTTCTCTGAATTGTTTAACTTCGATTCCAGTGTATTCAGCAAAATACTTGTCTGTCATTTGACTGTCATAATCCATAGTAAATTGTGAATCGATGAATTCTGAAACTGGTTATTTACCACCCAAAAGGCTGCCATTGATCTATCTTCTTGAAATTCATCTTTGTCAAGTTGCTTTTGTAGTTGATCTACATTGAGGAGCATTGTACTTGTGAAGGTATCAATATCTTGATCAAAGAGTGACATGAATGCCCGTTTGAATCCATGTTCGATGCAAGTGCCTTTTAAGTCTTCTTTAAAAAGAACTTAAAGGTGTGAATGAAGAGATCGGAAATATGTCATGCATCTTTCTTTTGCTTTTGACATCTTCAAGCTGCTTTCTTTTACTGATTTGTTAGATGCAGTCTCTGAATTATTGTCTTCTTTCTCAGAACAAGTGTTTTGTATGACAACTTAATCAACTTTCAATGAATCAACATTCAATGCTGGAATTAGATTTGAATGATCTTCTTGTGTTTGCATCAACTTCTTTTG
>BQNB010180782.1:2259-12648 GCA_026074375.1 Tanacetum coccineum
ATATTTGCAAAAGCTTAAAATTGTATATATATCTAACTTAAATTCATAATTGCATAAAAATGGATGTTGAATTAAAGAGCACGAAAATTAAAAAAACTTAACATTCATAAAAAAACTAAAAATTCATAAAAATGGATGTTGAATTTAAGGGCACGAAAATTTAGAAAATATGGTAAAATTAAATCACAAAAAAATAAATAGATTAAAAGGTCTGCTTTTTTAAGACTTTCTAAAAATAAATTGTTTTAAATGTTTTATAATATAGCATAGATATACATATATATGCAATTCCCCCATTGTTATTAGAGTGGGAGGAGCGGTGGTGCCAAAGGCTGGCGCGGTTCAATGACGCACCGGGTGCTGGTGTCGTTTGGCCTCGCGTCGTTGTCATCAGCCACGACGTTGGCATTTTTTTTAAAGTAGCTGTTAGAGCCGTTGGGAGGAGCGGGTTTTTGAAATTAATACCCAAAAAATCTTATTTTACCCTTTAAAAATTTTATAAATACCTCTTTTTTATTTCATACTTCACACACACTTCCAATATATTTTATAACATACTATTTTCTACATCCTTCATTTTTTGCAACAAAATGAATCCCAACAATCCGTGGTTTAACGCTATGCTTGACGACCCAATTTTGGGCTCGTCTTCGAATCCGGCCAACAATCCGGGCTCTTCCTCTCAACCTCCACACAACCAAATGCCTTACTACCCCACATTCCAACCCCAATTTGCTAATCCTGACGAAATATCGCTATTTCATCAATGAAAAATGCAACATCAAAGGCAAAACCAATTTTCTCAACAACAACAACAACATCAACAACCTAACCAAGGCAACGCTTCCCAATCACAATCTGACCAACAATCCTTCCACATAGTTGACGAAACCGAAGACGAAAGCGAAGCCGAGCCGGTCCCGACCCCGACGTCTACAAAATCACGTGGGGGCACTCGTTTGAAGTTGAAGTCTAAGAAAAATAAAGAAAAGGAAACACAAGTCGAGACGAACGAGCCCAAAATTTATGGAGCTAAGACAAGGAGTTGATTTCAAAAAGTTTTATACAAATTTCCAAAGATCCAAAAATAGGTTGTGATAAAAAAAACTTTTTGGTATAAAATTCTCGATGTGTACAATGCCGAAGCCAAGAGACGCGGCCGCATGGAGCGTACCAAAAACATGTTGACGGAAAAGTGGACTCCAATGAATGCAAATGTTCAAAAGTTTAATCAAATAGTGGAAGAAACGCTTGTTCATATTGGGGAGAACGATGATGATTGGATGTCGAGGATGGAAATATTCTTTAAAACACACACGGGTTGTGATTTTAAGCACAAGAGCGCTTGGATTTTTTTGAAAGGAGACGAACGAGAGAATGATGTTACACCATTCTCAAAGGATTGTCGAGGACATGAAAGTGCTACAAATCGACACACGCGGGATGGATCCGGCCGACACGGCTATCATCAACGCCCAAAAGGCACGAGTCCGAGCGTTATATCCACCACCAAACTAGTCGACGCGGCTTATCGTTAACTTTATGTTTTTTTAATTGTCTTTAATTTATTTTTTTTGGGTAAAGAGGAATGGTTACCCCGGTAAAATATATTAACCCAAGAACAATGAAGTACAATGGAATGTGACTGAAATACCACATTAACCTCAAGCATCGCTTGAACTTCTACTTAATCAAATGACATGCCATTTGATTATTACTAACTATTACATAGCCAATCACCCCAATAGGGAAAAACCATCTACTCTTACACGAACAAAAAATAAAAGACATCACTTTTGTTTAATTTTAATGTCTTTTCTTTTGTATTTTTTTAAATTCTATGTAATGGTTTTTATATATTTAATGTAATGTATTTTATTTTAATGAATTTAATTTTAGTTAAATTGCGTATTTTTATTTTTATGTAAGTGAAAAAAAATATATTGGCCAACGGCACCAAATTTCTGGTGCCAACGGATGCTGCAGAAAACGTGGAGCCATTAGGTTTTTGATGCCGTTGAGATTTTTGCTGACGTGACACCACTTTTTGGCAATTTTTGCCAACGGTACGAGCCCAACGATCCACTGTCTCATCACTCTTAGTAAGAAATTTTCGTTTGAGTTACTACTACTTTAACTAGTTAGTTCATAAACCATTAAACTTTACAATTTAACCCCCTATAACTTTCGTAACATTACATGTTACATGTTTTATATAAATTCAGATATGTTTTGAATTTTAGTAAAATAACAAATTAACTCAAAACGTTCAAATAAAATTAACTTTTATCTACGCATATCATTTCTTTAATATTGATAACACTTTCTATTGAAGAAATGTATTATCATTAACACAGTTATATTATTGCGCTGCAACGCCTGAGTAATATTTTCTCGGTATTATAAACTTTGTAAATATCTATTAAATTATTTACTAAATGAATATTGAGTGCTTGTAAAAAAGTATGTGATAAAAAGTGTGTGAGTATAAATATTTTTAAATTAATTATTTAATCAAATTTATTATATTACCCTTACTTAAAGTTATTATTACATTATTTTTTAAAAGAGTTTAATTAATTAAGTAATGAACAAAATGTACATTATGCAATATGAAAGAAAGAAAAAAAATGATTATTATGTGTATTACTAGTATTAATTATTATCAAAGAATATTTTAAGTGGATGAGTACAATAAGAAATGTAATACAGGTTATCACTTGGGATTAAAAAAATGATTAAAAAAGAGATGTCTAGGGGAGATCGCCAATATATACATACCGAGTCGATCTCACATCCTTTTGTAACCAAAACTTAGTTTTTGTGATAGATTCACTCGGCGCCCAACCACCTTGCTCACCTAAGAATCCCCTTTGAAGATATAGAATCCGCCACCAACTTCTTTGCAAATAAAAATGTCATAGGCACAGGTAGATTTGGAAAGAGATACAAGGGAAACCTTTTGTGGTTCGGTGAGTTGATAGATATCGATGCTCAGAGGCTAATTAATAAAGAATGGAATGAAATAGAACAACAGTTTTGGACGGAGATTTCGATGCTATCTAGTCTCAAGCATAAGAATCTTGTGTCTGTTGTTGGGTTTTGTAATGAAGTTGGTGCAGAGACAATCATTTACAAGCACAAGTACATGGGAAGGCTCGACAACTATCTAAGTGACTCGGTGTTGTTGACATGGGTGAAAAGATTAAAAATATGTGTCGGACTTGCGCATGCATTGAGTTACATTCACTACGATGAGCAACGTGATTTTAGCATTATACACCGGAACATCGGAAGTTATTCAGTTCTTTTAGATAAATACTGGGAACCCATATTATGGGAATTTCAGCATTCAGTGATGATTAAAGCATCCGAAAGGCACCATACCTTCCATACCGATTCAGTTTGGTCTACCAGCATGGACCACCGGTCAGATATCTACTCCTTTGGGATAGTATTGTTTGAACTATTGTGTGGTAGGAAATCAGTAAGTGACGATCAAGATAATAAGTATTTGGCTCCGGTGGCTATTTTTCATTATAAAGAGAAAACACTCGATGGTATCATTGATCCGGATCTATGTAAACAAATGAATCCGCGATCATTGAACATTTTCGCAGAAACAGCATATGAGTGCTTGAATGAAGAACAATCGCTAAGCCCAAATATGGATCAGATTGTCATAAGACTTGAGAAAGCGTTGGAACTTCAGTTGGAATGTGAAAATGCTGTAAGATAGTTTTTTCTCTTTATCTTTTTAGCACAATAACTACTCTATATACGAGTAACGTTTATTTACTTATTTCCGTATTTGTTGCCATTGATGTTAAAGGAACGCTCATCAGTTCTGGCTGAAGTTGGAGGGACATCATCCGGTCATGATAAGGTAATTAATATTTTTTTTAGCTCTTGTTGTAAGCCAGTGATTTCTTAAATATATGTCAAAACAATTATTTGTATACGTACACAAAAAGAATTTGAAGTAAACTATAAACTGTTTGGTTTATGCATGATATATACTTTATAATGCAATTTTGTATGTTTTTTAACAATATTTTATTCTTATTAACGTTACAGAAACATTGCATATGGATTGCTTAAAATAAATAGTAACCGGAAATGATTGTCGTCATTGTTGTTGGGTACTTCTCATGAGGTTTAGAAGAAAATAGAAGTACTACTAGTCAAGGATATAAATGTATTTTCCGGTTAATATATTGTGTACAAATAAAACGAGGTTGTAGTTATACATGCAGAGATAACATACAACTATAAGAAAATCTTTTCCATGTTGACCGAAATTACATTTGCGAACAATTCTTGCAAAATATAGCTATTCTTTCAGAATGACACACAAGATTCGCTCTTATACTTACATAGCTTCTCACTATATTCTCTCTTCGATAAATGTATAAAATGAATGATTAACCTCACCGAAGTGTTCCACCCCGAAAATCTGCACACTTCCTAATGTTGTCTTTGTTACATATAGGGATCAGCTAGTCACTCCACATCCAAAGGCGTTGAACCCAATTCCAGCAAAAAGACGATGTCTTCTTTAGAATACCTTTCTCACTCACAACTCAGCTTTGAAGATATAGAATCCGCAACCAACAACTTTGCTTCTGAGAATATCATCAGAGAAAAACCAGTTAAATGGGTTTACCAAGGCCGTATGTTGCATTCCGGACAGCTCATGGATATTGTTGCACGGGGGATCTATCCTGAATATCATAAAGATGAGAGCAAAAAGTTTAGGATGGAGATTTCGATGCTTTCTAGTCTCAATCATATGAATCTAGTGTCTGTTATTGGGTTTTCCGATACGAATATGATTACCGTATACAAGAAGGAGGCCAACGGAAGTCTCAACAAATATCTGTGTGACCAGACCCTTACATGGATGCAAAGGTTGAAGATATGTCTGGGCGTTGCAAATGCATTAAGTTACATCCATTATGATGTTGGGCGTGATTTTAGTGTCATACATTGCAACATCGGGTGCTCGAAAATTTTACTAGATGACAAATGGGAACCCAAGTTATCTGGTTTTGAATTTTCATTGAAAAATACAGTTCCTCGGAGGCACCGTCTTCTTCTTACTCGTGATATTGTTAAAAATGTGTATCTGGACCCAAAATATAAAAAGACCGGGGGTGTGACCCACAAATCAGATATATATTCATTCGGTGTTGTACTATTCGAAGTCTTGTGCGGAAGGAGTGCAGTTCTTCCGGATGAAGAGTTGGGAGAGGGGTTATTAAGTCAACTGGCCAAATCTCATTTAGATCATATGATAGATCCACATTTAGGAGAACAGATGGACCCCGAAGCGCTTAAAATCTTCTTAGAGACGGCATATTACTGCATACAAGAGGAACGGGCAAAACGTCCGCATATAGATCAGGTTGTCAATAGACTTGAGAAAGCTTTGCAGCTCCAGTTGAAACGTGAAAATCCAATTGACCATACATCATCCAACCGTTTGAAGGTAATTAATTTCCTTAACCTTTTAATTTGAGGCCGTTTAAAAATTATCCTAATTAATAAGCAAAAGTTACTTATATTATTAAGTGTGTTTTTTTCTTGTTTAAGGTATAACCACTTACTGTATCCTCATTATACCTTTTTTTGGGTACAAAAAGAATAGTAATAATGTAAAAGACTGAGTGTACGTGATTTTTTGTATGTTTTAGAGCTCATGTGTCATAACACCATAACATCATTTTTTGAATGTCATGTCAGTTTTAATACCATAACACCAACACTAAAAAAAACCCTCTAATCATAACACCACATTAACACCACTTTTTGAGCCCCACTAAATTTTTTTTCATAATTTTAAAACAAACTAAATTTATTTCATTCATTAAAAATTAAAATTACTCCATCCGTCTCAAAATAAGTGTTGAGTTTGACTTTTCAGAGTTAAAGTGGTTCAACTTTGAGCTTAAATATTTGTTTTTGTGTTACTTTATTATACAACCACTATTATCCGGAATACAAATAAGCTTACTAAAACGTATTATATAAAACTTTAACATTGTATGATAATTAATTTCACATTATCATAAACTTTTACCGTTGTATTTTATATTTCATGAATATACTGTAATCCCATAAAACTATAAGTATATTATATAAAACTAAGATTTTTATGATAAATGTGGTGAAAAGATTGTAGTGCCGCGCTTCACCATGGAACAAGAATGGCATAATAATTCTTTTGAAAAAATATCTTATTATATGTTTATAATTTTGGTTTGTGGAAAACAAAGAAATTAAAGATCGTACTCAAATCGGTGTATTTTGATAAAATTCTCTACAAAACAAAAAATTAATATTTTTCACTTTAATACACAAAACTATAATTTTTTTTTCCACCTATTTTCTTTAAAAGACCTCCAATTTATTTCCCCATTCGTTTTAATTAGGGTAAAAGCCAATATGTACTATGTACTAACCGAAATGATTTATTTTTAAAAATTGTTTACGTATTTGTACGTTCTATACGTTTTTGTATGTTTTTTTAGTTTTTATATGGTTTCATCCGTTTTATACGTTTTTCTATGTTACTATTTGTTTTCGTTCGTTTTTATCCGTTTTCGTCGGTTTTTATACGTTTTCGTTCGTTGTTATACGTTTGCGTCCATTTTTTCGTCTATTTCTATACGTATGTGTACGTTTCCGTCCATTTTTATACGTTTTTGTACGTTTTCATACGTTTTTTCGTCTGTTTTTAATGTTCGTCTGTTTTGTAATAGTTTTCATTTGCTTTTGTACGTTTTCGTCCGTTTGTATAGGTTTTTGTCCGTTTTGTCCAGTTTTTTACGTTTCCGTCCGTTTTATACGCTTTCGGGTGCGTTTATACATTTCGTTTGTTTTTATACGTTTTTCTTCTTCTTTTTGTACGTTCGCGTATAAGCACTGTTTTTTTTACGTTATCGTCAGATTTAATAAGTTTTATGTTCCATTTTATTTAAGTTTCGTCCATTTTATAAGTGTTCGCCCACGTTTCCGTTCGTGTTTATACGTTTTCTTCCTTTTTTATACGTCTTCACCCGTTTTTGTACATAAATAGTTAAGGTCAAAGTTGAACCAGTTTGACTCTGAAAAGTCAAACTGAACACTTATTTTGGGACGGAGGTAGTACAATTCTAAAAAAAAATACATTCGAAAACTAGCCGTTGCTATATTTTTAATCAAATCTAGCCGTTAGGCTGTTTAAAAAAAATGTAAAAATAAAAAACTAGCCGTTGCTATATTTTTTTTAAAAAAAGTTTGTTTTTTTAAAGAAGTGCAGCTTTGCTGCGTTTGTGTGTTAACGTCGCCACCAACGGCGTTGGGCAAACTCACACGCCGGCGGTGTCATAACGCCGGCAACGACGTTGGTTTGGCACCCAACGCCATGATGACACCTAGCCCTCTTAACATTGTATTTCAAAGTTCATAGATAATCTTTTATATAATAGAAGAATTACATTATTTCGGAGTTTTCTATCAAACTGAATCTTATGAATTAAAAAATTACACCAATCAGAATTCTTGATTTTGCCACTTAGGCAAATTTGTACGATCTAATTGGTCAATAAAAAGTCAAAATTGAATCAATTTGGTCAAAATTAAAAAAATTTGGTGGAGAAATCTTATGGAGAAAAAAAACACATAAAAATGTATGTCAAATTTGTAAAAACAAAAATTTGAGAAAAGAGAAGATAATTAATAAAACTTTTGTGGTTTAATTTTAAATAAATTATATGGAGTTAAGCATAAATTTATAAATTTTATTATAACCTTAAACAATAAACAAATAACCCCTTAAACTGTATACCACTAGAATTTATATTTTAAAATACAACAAACGCAAACAATTTTTACTTCAACAATGATTTTACATAATTTAATCACATCGGCATAAAATCATGTTGTACAGAAGACTTTTTAGTGGATTTTTCATTGTCGGCATTAAATCATGTTGTACAACAAAATAGAAAAACACCGAATCACATAAATTATCGTAAATAAAGAAAAAATGTTTTCTTGCTATTCATTGATGGGTTTAGAAGAAATTATATTTTCTTTTCTTTTGGTTTAATACGTACTAAAATTCTAACAATTGAAAAACTGAAAAAGTATTTCATTGACATGTTTTCTAAAGTGGAAGTCAATTGTTCGAATATAACGAGGAGAAAATTAACATATAAAAGATTTAATAAATCTATTATCTTTATATGTTTTTGATAATACTCTATATATAACTTATAAAACAGAAAAAATAAAAATTATATATATATTTAAAAAAAACATAATATTTAAGCCCCGTGCGTGCATGAGCATTAAAACTAGTAATATTAAATAAAAACTACAAATATTATACAAAACTAAGTTTTTGTAATGAATATGGTGAATATGAAAGTTTGAAATAATTTGTTATATAAAGTTTAAGTACGGATGTAACTCTTAAAAAAGTCATGATTTAATAAGCGTGTTCTTTTATCAAATTGAAAATGTGTATTCAAAAAGAAAATATTTAAAAATTTATTATACCATAAGGACATAGAATGATCATACCCACTTTATCTTTTCTATTTTTCTTATAGTTTTTGTCAATGGAAACCGGTAACAACATAAAGAGTAAAACCTTCCAGAGGGAAGAATAATTTATTAAAAAGACAAACGAATTTGTCATCCGAGAATGATTGAGAACAAAATTAAATAAACCCTTAAACTAACGACATGTCATTGCAAACCAATGGAGAACTGTTTGACTTAATATTCAATTTGACATCCCCGATCATTTTGAAACATGCCATATTTACACTCTCATAATCTTCATTTTCAATTTTGAGATTAATTCTATGGATGAAATCATTTTCCTACTAGTTAACTTAAAACAAATCATTTATAAAATACATTATTTTTATTTCACTCCAATCCTTGAAAGCATTAATGTGGTGTTGCATAACTCCATAATGTTGCAGGGGGAGAACTTGGAACACTTGAAGATTCAACTAAATGATATAAACCAGGCTACCAACAATTTTGACGAAGTATTGCATTGGGTCAGGCGGATTCGACAAAGTGTACAGAGCAGTTCTTGAACATTTTGATAACAGTAATTCCTCGTTGATAGAAGGGGTGGATAAATGCGATTTACCCAGAAAACAAAGCACGGTAGCCATAAAGCGCATTAACAATCAAGAAGGAGAACAAGGGTTCATTGCAGAAATTGAAACTCTAACTAGTTGTAAGCATGAGAATATAATCTCTCTTCTTGGATTTTGTTATGAAGGTAACGGGGCAATGATCCTGGTTTATGAGCATGCTTCGAAAGGAAGTCTTGAAAACTATTTGGGAAGCAGTGATAAGATGACTACTCTTACTTGGGCGCAACGTCTAAATATATGTCTTGATACTGCACATGGTTTGAATTACATTCACAACAACACAGATCATGGCAAACAAAAGATGATCCACCGTGACATCAAAAGCGATAATATTCTATTGGGAGATAATTGGAAGGCAAAGATCGCGGATTTTGGGCTCTCGAAATTCCACCCAGCAGATCAAGCGGCCAGCACTATCTATACCAAAATGATTGCAGGTACATATGTGTATTTGGATCCAGAATATCAAAAGAATGGCAGATTAAATAAGAAATCAGACATTTACTCGTTTGGAGTAGTGTTGCTTGAGATCTTGACTGGGAGGTTGGCCTATGATTCTGTATACACCAAGGCGAACGAGAAGGGAATTGCACCCATTGCAAGAGATCATTTTGAAAAAAGTACAATAATGCAAATTGTTGATCACAAGATAAAGGAGGAGACCGATGAACTTGTCTTTTCTTTAAGCAAAGGACCCAATAAAGAGTCTTTGGACATATTTTTAGAAATTGCATTTTGTTGTGTGGCAGAAACTCAAGCGCAACGTCCAACAATAGAAATTGTCATCAAAGAACTCAAAAAAGCGATAAATTGTCAGGTAATTCACAATGAAGATTTTAGATGCCATGTACTTTCAGTTTATTTTTTACTTATCAAATCAACTTACTGACCCACGATTCACAGGAGAACCATAAGGACAACCTTAAACTGTCACTTGAAGACGTAAAGTTAGCCACGCAAGAATTCAGTCAAGACAATATCATTGGACATGGAGATTTTGGGAATGTTTACAGAGGAGTAGTTACTCACGCTCATGGACATAATATCATTGCGGCAAAGCGGCTGGATAAGAAGTCTGTTGTAAAAGATGCTGAATTTATGACAGAGCTGGAAATCCTTACGGAGTATAAACATGAAAATGTCATTGTTCTTATAGGCTACTGTGATGAAGAGGATGAAAAAATAATTGTATATGAGTTAGCATCTAGAGGTAGTCTTGATA
>BQNB010180784.1:0-12647 GCA_026074375.1 Tanacetum coccineum
AATTCTAATCCTTAATGACTGGAGGTCTAAAGCTGTTCTTCCTAATAGTTTTAGGTTCTACTGCATCACTATTACTTTTTACTTCAGCAGACTCAAGTTTTGACTCAACTATCTTAACATTACTAGGTGTAACAACAGTAGTAACATCCATATTCTCACTTTCAACTATTTCATCCATAAATGTTAGATCAGGTTTGCGAGGTATGAAATTCCTTGTAAAAGGTGTGGAACTACATGATATCCCTTATTAGATTTGGACTTATTATACTCCTGATTTTCTAACATCTTAGATGAATTCATAAAGCTTTCTACTACAGGAGAAGCTGCAGTAGAAGAAGCTGCATTGTATCCTAGTCCAGTTTTAAACTTGTCAATGACTTGACTTTCCAACAAATTATTTAAAGATTTAGATGAATTTTGAAACTTATCTAATGTTAGTTTTAAATCATCTCTCTCTTTTTCTGCTTTTTCTAATTTCTTTTTGTTTTCAACTAAAGCTGTGTCTCTTAGTATGACTTCAAGTTTTAAAACATTAATGCTTTCTTCAAACACAGCCTCATTTTTCTTATAGTGAGCTAGTCTAGCTTCTACTGATTCTAAACCTGCTTTATAAGATACTAAATTAAATTGAGACCTTTTGTAATCTGAAGACAAACTATCATATTGTTCTATGAGAGTAGCATAAGCTTTTACACATGATTTAGAACAAGAATCTACCTCAAAATCTGAACTGGAAGAACTTCCTGAAGATGTATGTGCCATCAATGAAAAGTTTGTGGGATGCTCTTCCTCAGCTTGGTAGCTCTAGTCATACCCTCCAATTCTATCTTAAGCAACCAAGGCATTTTTAGTAGGAGTTTCTACTGTCATAGTTCTTCTATTAATCTCTCTTCCTTTGTTTTCCTGATTTCTAGGAGCTTTACATTCTCTTGCAAAGTGACCATATTTATAACAGTTGTAGCACTCCACTTTAGTCCTGTCAAATCCAACTCTTTGACCATTTACATCCAACTTCCTGCCTGTCCTCTTGATGAATCTCCTATCTCTAATTGTCAGCATGGCCATCTCCCATTGTAAATCCATTTCTTCTAGATCATCAGGATCAATTTGTTCTAGATCCTCTTATGCAAGTTGAGGAGAATTGGGATGACTAGCTAGGAAAGCACAGATCACAGCATCACTAAAAGGTTGTCCTCCAGATGCAGGATTAATCATTGAGATAAATGAGCAGCACTAACTCCATAAGCAGTGTTATCTGCTTCATTTGTGTTGCTGCTATTGCTGTTAGTGTTAGAGGACACAAAAGCCACATTTTGTGGATTATGACTTGTACTTGATGATCCTGAGATTTCAGGTTCATATATCTTCAAGTTGTTGTATAAGTCTTCCAAACTGATGGTCTCTATTTCCTGTTTGTTCCTCCATATCAAAGCATAGTCTTCCATTCAGATGGAGAACCTTCTCACATTTTAAGTTTTCATGTCCTCTTATGTAATAACTTCGCCTTGAATCTCTAACTGAGTGATAAGTTTTTGCAACCTATCAAAAGTTTAATCCATTGTCTCTGAACTTAATCATGCAAAGTTATCATATTGTTGCTTGAGTAGAGTTCTCTAAACTTTCTTGGATTCCTTGTTTTCCTCATATCCTCTTATCTAGGGTAGCACGGTTCAGGTTGGGTTCAGTTTTTGGCTAAAACCGAAATCCGACCCAAATATTCCGATTTTTTTATAAAACCAAAAACCGAAACCGCTCGGTTATTGGCGGTTCGGTTTTTTCGGTTTCTCGGTTTTTGCGGTTCGGTTTTTCGGTTTTTTCGGTTTCAAACCGTTTAAATTTGGCTTTTGCTAATTTATATTAATAAACTTGTTTTACGTAGAAAATTGGTTATTTTTTTAAGTTTTTTTGCCAATATGAGCCTAATAATGTTTACACAAATTTTTACAATTATACACATATAAATGAGAGACACACACATGCATGTGAAAATACGCATAGTATGATCATTGTCATTGTAACAATATATTGTCAAGTAAACACACGTACACGACAAACATATATATAAACATTAAGATAATATATATTATAATAATTTCATCCATAAAATAAATATGAATTTAAAATTTTTAGTTATCATTTATTTATTTATATTATATTAATTATATATTATTATAAAACTGGGGTGGTTCGGTTCGGTTCGGTTTTTACGGTTCGGTTTTTGAACAAAAACCGAAACCGAACCGAAATTTTTCGGTTTTTTTTTTTCGGTTTGTTCAGGTTTTTTTTTTTTTCGGTTTCTTCTACTCACACCCTACTCTTCCCAATAGGCTCCATGAGCAATTTTTCATCTTTATATTGAAGTGGTTTTAAATTTAAAAAGGGGGTTATTTGTTTATGAGCATTGAGGTTCGTCCGTACGGTTTGGTCAAGGGGGAAGCAAAGTCAAGTCTTGTTATTGCTTTGTGAGTGTTTACTTGTTATTATGTGTTGATTAATTAGATGGTTATTACCTATATGTGATTGTAGCTAGTTTGATTCAAGTGCAAAATGAGTTTGAAAAGTATTTCAAGGTATTGACTTGATGTTTTAATAGTTTTAGAACATGTTTTTAGACTATTTAAACAAGTTAGAATGAGGGAGTTGTGGAGATTTTGTGTAAAGAGTGGGTGTGTAGAATGTGGGCGCAGTTGATAGTTTATACGATAACTTAGGGGATTGTGTTGACTGGTCTTTTTATGGTTACCAAAAGTTGTGCGGGGGGGGGGGGGGGGGGGTTATTATTATATATCTTATCAATAAGCGAGTTGAGAAAATTTTGAAATTCTAAAGTAGACTTTTGAATATGATAAAAGGTTGTTCTAAAGGTCCGTATGATATAAGGTAGGCCTTGTAAACTCCTAAAAATGGAAGATTTTAACGGCCGATCAAAGTGGGTTTATTTTTGGGTAAAAAGTCAACTACGAAGTTTGACTTTTGAAAAGTCAACTTGGCGTATACTTTTGAATATAGTTCATAACAAGCAAAGGATTCGTAATGTTAGTTAAACTAAGATGGAAAAATCAAAGTATTGGGTTATCTTAACTTACTTCGTCCAGCTTTCTAAAAATGGAAACTTTATTAAAAACATTGTGATATTGTTAAGTCAAAGCGAAATGTTTTGCGTCGCACTTGGAGATTCTAGTATAAAGATTGTTGTGTGTGTGTGTGTGAGTGTGTATATATATATATATATATATATATATATATATATATATATATAAAGATATAATATGCAAGTATGCAATATATGATATGTTATACTTTTAGTCACGTGCCGCTATATATGTACTATATAGGTCGCGGTCGAGACGTGAAGTTTATTGCGCTTGTTGATTGATTGATTGAATTGGATCATTTGCTTAAGGTGAGTTCATAGCCTCGCATTAAATTCTTTTAAATGTTTTTAAACCCGCGAGGGGGATACATGTTTGTTTTATAAATCGAACACATATGATTTTATGGTATGCTGGACCCGATTATGAGATTGTTTCCGCATAAGTTGCTATTGTCGAAGTCCCTTATTTCATGAACCGTTAATTGCCTTGTTGTGAGGTAAACGCTAATGCATTAAATAGATCTATTGGGTTTGACAACCCTGTCCGGGGTTTGAATCCTTGTGACCACCCTGTCAAACGGACATTTTGTTATTAGAAATTAGTAGGTATATGACAATAATACCTTGTTTGGGGCACCTTTTAGCATATGAAATACCATATGTTTTGTTAACGTTCGGTGTCATGAGCTTATTGCGTGAAAGAAAAGAAGTTGCTATACATTGCATTTGTTGCTTTGTTTTCCCGAGAACTAATAATGTGTTCAAAGGTTTTTACTTATTGATTAATTTAAACTCTATGAATTTCACTCAACTTTGTTGTTGACGTTTTAAACATGTTTTATCTCAGGTAACCAAGGCTGAAGGCAACGATGGCATGGAGGTATCGTGCGTGTGGTGATGGATTTGATGGAAAGACTTCTTGTGTGTTCTGGTCTTTCAAAAACAATATCTTATGATGTGTCTAAAACAATGCCTTTTATTTGAAAACAATATGTTTTTTCATGGTTTGTAATAGACGGTGGTTGCGATTCTGTGGGACCTAAACGCTCTTTTAACTCTGAATAATTTTGGAACACATGTTTGGTAAACATCTTATTTGAGTCGTTTCTATTATCGTGGTGACGATTGCTATTTAGTAACACCAAATTTCTAATTTCCACTGCGCAATCCGATGCCCCTCGGGGCGGGTGTTACAGATTGGTATCAAGAGCTTCGGTTGTAGAGAACTAGGTTGTTTTCAAAACTTGGATTGTAGTTATTTAAGATATCAAAGTAATGTCAAGTGTCTAAGATTGTAAGGAACTAGGTCGAGTCTTTTGAAAAACCTAAACTATGACGCTTCTACACGCACGCCGATACTCCTCATTGCCATTGGTTACATGTAAGGTACATTTATTAATTGTTACGTGTAAGTATATTTATGTATGTATTATATGTGTGATTGGTTAAGTATGGATATTTATGCATGTGTTGGATGCATAAAGTATTAGGTATGGGTGCATTTGTGCATGTGTTGTATGCATGAAATGTCATGTGATTATATGATAACTACTAGTATATATGTTTGAAATATAATTAAGATATATGCGAATCGAGAAGGTCGCGAATTGTAAAATTTTGTTGTTGCGCTTTGATGCGAACCGTTATTTTAATGATAGTATTATTATCGGAATGCTATTGAATGATAATAATAAGAAGTGATACGCTATTAAGTAAGTATTATATGATATTTTCTAGATTATCATGGTGAATGTGATTCCTCCCGATCATGATCATGATGTACCTGTTGTTGAGCCGAATCAACACGATGATGTTCCTGTTGTTCCCGAACCTGTCTTAGAAGATGAAGACGAAGACCCGGAAGAAGACGAATTTGAGGAAGAAGAAGATCCTCAAGAAGATGAAGATGATATGGAGATCGACATTGAGGAAGATGAGAATGAGCCGGAGTTGACATATCCTTACGAAGAGGTGGATCCTCTTAATCCTCCATCGCCTGCTTCTGAGTCTGAACCTAATAATGAGATCGAGGTTGAGAATCCAATTGAGCATGAGGATGAGACTGTTCTTGTTAGTGTCTATGAGGTAGGTGAATCATCTACTGCCGCTATTCCTCGAAAGGATGGTGATATATTGCTACCTGGCTTCATGAGACAGGATATTGACTCTCTTTTTAGTCGAATGGTTAATTTTTCGAGACGATTGTGTGGTCGTAAGACGGCGCATGTATTAGGAATTAAGTTTTTCTAACTTAGTACCGATAGTACAAATAGTTAGTACTGATAGTTATAGTTAGTACTGACAGTACAAAATGTTAAGTACTGATCAGTTAGTTAGTACCGATAGTAGAAAATAGTTAGTACCGTTTAAGAGATATGTATGAGATATTTTAGGAAAAGATATGTACGCATTTTGTAAGCCTGTTAGAGTTTATCCTTGGTCTATAAAAGGATCCCTCTTGGCATCTTAATCCTACTTCGCTTGCTTCTGAGTCTGAACATGATGATGAGATTGAGGTTGAGAATCCAATTGAGCATGAGGATGAGACAGTTCTTGTTAGTGTCTATGAGGTAGGTGAATCATCTACTGCCGCTATTCCTCGAGAGGATGGTGATAGATTGCTACTTGGCTTCATGAGACGGGATATTGACTCTCTTTTTGGTCGAATGGTCAATTTTTTGAGATGATTGTGTGGTCGCGAGACGGCGCATGAATTGGTCGAGAAGAAAGGAGAGGTAAAGAATAGGTTTTATGGTAAGTTAATTTTGGATATGGGTAATGAAGTGCGTTCTAGTGTGGAACAAGGAACTGCGGCAATGGAAAAGTTGGTTGAGAAGCTCGAGAATGTTGAAGAAAAAGTTGAGTGTAAGAAACTGAAGAAGGAACTTAAAAAAGCAAGGTTGAGCAACACGTTCCTTCGTATGCAGAATGAACGAGTTGAGAGAGATCTCTATTGGACTAAAGTTCGAATGAGTTCTATCAAGAGATGATTCGTAAGGGATTTGTGTTTGAAGAAAGACCAAATGAAGCTATTAATGTTCCGATTGAAGATGAGAAGAGTCCTTTGTCTGAGCCGTGAGGATCTCCTCCTGATATGTAGTAGTTTAGTTTCAATTGTAGTTTCTTTTGTTGTGTAATCACTAAACTGAGTCCTCAGTTGGTAGAACTAGTACTATTAGTTGTAACGATTTGTATCATTTTATGAAACAATGCAACTATGTATTAACTCTTTGTGATGAAAAATGAATGACTATCTTTTGATTACTACTTGATGTTGTGTAACTGTTGTTGTGGTTGATTTGTCATTATATCATGTTATGAGAGTATCAAGTTATGAATGCTTACCAGATTGTTTTCTGTGTGACATGACAGAATCATGCCTCCAAAGTCTGCACCTATGACTTAAGCTGCTATTCGCAGAATGATCAAAGAAAGTGTTGATGCCATATTGCTGCTGAGCGGGTAAGGCAAGCAAATGTTAGGAACGATGCTAGTGGATCTGGGCCAGTTAGAGGTCGAGACACTGCACCTATTGTTTGTGAGTGCACTTTTGTTGGGTTTATGAAGTGAAATCCTGCTGCCTTTCATGGGGTTGAAGGAGCTGTTGAATTGCGAAGGTGGTTCAAGAAAACTGAGAGTGTTTTTGAGATCAGTGAATGTGCCAAGGTTAAGAAGGTAAAGTTTGTTGCTGCTACATTAGAAGGACCAGCTTTGACTTGGTGGAAAACTAAAGTTGCAACTATGGGTTTGGAGACTGTGAACCAAATGCCTTAGACTGAGATGAAGCAATTGATGACTACTGAGTTTTGTTCGATAGAAGAGATACAACGTATGGAGCACGAGTTGTGGAACTTGAGGGTTAAGGAGTATGACATTGTTGCTTATACTCAGAGGTTCAATGAGCTTGCATTGATGTGTCCGAGAATGGTAGAGCCTGAAAGAGTGAAGGTTGATGCTTATATTCGAGGTTTAACGGATAACATCAAGGGTGAAATGACATCGTCTAAGCCTGCTGATTTGAACGAAGTCGTACGTGTGGCTCATAAGTTGATGGAGCAGAATTCGCAAGCTAGAAATGAAAGAATTTTGGAAGGTAAGAAGCGAAAGTGGGAAAGCCTTCAAGGTGGAAATAGTAGTGGTAAGGGTAATCAAAAGGATAACTCTCGTCAGACTTTGCAGAATAACCAAAAGCAAGGAAATGCGCGAGCCATGGTTACCGCTCCTACTGATGGAAAGCTTCCTTTGTGTGAACGTTGTTTTACTCGCCATGTTGGTCAGTGTACGATCAAATGTCACAAGTGTGGAAAGGTTGGACATAAGGCAAGGTATTATAGGGAGAAGAGTGTTGTTATGGGTGCTAATGCTTAGCCTATTTGGACTTGTTATGATTGTGGTGAGCAAGGTCATACTAGGAACCGATGTCCGAATAAAGTGAAGCAAGAAGAAGTTGGAGAAGTTCGTGGTCGAGCTTATGCTATTAAGGACGCTGAGCCGAAAGGTCCGAATGTGGTTACTGGTACGTTTCTGCTAAATAACCGATATGCTTCTGTTTTATTTGATTCGGGTTCTGATAGGAGTTTTGTGAACACTAGATTTAGTTCATTGCTCGATATCAAACCGATTAAAATAGAGGATAGTTATGAAGTAGAGTTAGCTGACGGAAGGGTAGTTAGTACGAACACTGTTTTGAAAGGTTGCACTTTGAGTTTAGTGAACCATATTTTTGAAATCGATCTTATGCCGATTGAGCTTGGTACGTTTGACGTCATCATCGATATGGATTGGCTTGTCAAGCACGATGCCGTTATCGTCTGTGACGAGAAAGTTGTTCGTATACCGTATGAGAGTAAAACGTTGATAGTTGAAGGTGACAAAGGTGGATCTCGATTGAAGATTATTTCGTGTATCAAGGCCCGTAAGTATGTCGAGCAAGGTTGTCATTTGTTTTTGGCACACGTTACGAAGAAGAAATCGAAGGAGAAACAAATGGAAGACGTGCCTGTAATTCGTGACTTTCCTGAGGTGTTTCCTGAGGAGCTGCCAGGACTACTACCGCCAAGGCAAGTAGAATTTTGAATTGATCTAGTACCGGGGGCCGCACCTGTTGCGCGTGCACCGTATAGATTGGCACCGTCTGAGATGAAAGAGTTGTCGGCACAATTGCAAGAACTGTTAGAGAAAGGAATTATTCATCCAAGTTCATCACCGTGGGGAGCATCGGTGTTGTTTGTGAAAAAGAAAGATGGATCTTTTCGGATGTGTATAGATTATCGTGAGTTGAACAAGTTGACTATCAAGAATCGTTATCCTCTTCCGAGAATTGATGATTTATTTGATCAGCTGCAAGGTTCAAGCGTGTATTCTAAGATCAATTTGCGATCAGGATATCACCAGTTACACATTAAAGAGGAAGACATTCCGATTACTGCGTTTAGAACTTGGTATGGTCACTTTAAGTTCCATGTAATGTCGTTCGGATTGACTAATGCGCCTATTATGTTTATGGACTTGATGAACAGAGTATGCAAGCCATATCTTGATAAGTTCGTTATAGTGTTCATCGATGATATTTTGATTTATTCCAAGGACAAAGACGAGCATGAAAAGCATTTGAAGATTATTTTGGAGCTGTTGAAGAAAGAGAGATTGTACGCCAAGTTTTCAAAGTGTGATTTCTGGCTAGATTCGATATAATTTCTGGGTCATGTAATTGATCGTAGTGGTGTTCATGTTGATCCTACCAAGATCGAAGCCATTAAGAGTTGGGCTACACCAACGACGCCAACGGAGGTGAGGCAATTTCTTAGATTGGTTGGGTATTATCGTAGGTTTATTGAAGGATTTTATTTGATTTCTAAGCCACTAACTAAGTTGACTCAGAAAAATAAGAAATACGAGTGGGGAAAAGAAGAAGAAGAAGCTTTTCAAACGTTGAAGCAGAAGTTATGTAGTGCATAGATCTTAGCGTTGCCCAAAGGAACAAAAGATTTCATGGTGTATTGTGACGCATCTCTTAAGGGTTATGGAGCCGTTTTGATGCAAAGAGAGAAAGTGATAGTGTATGCTTCTAGATAATTGAAGGTCCATGAAGAGAATTACACCACTCATGATTTGGAGTTAGGAGCCGTTGTTTTCGCTCTTAGATTATGGAGACATTATTTATATGGGACAAAGTGTGTGGTTGTCACCGATCACAAGAGCCTACGATATATTTTGAATCAGAAAGAGTTGAACTTGAGACAACAAAAGTGGATTGAGTTGTTGAGTGATTATGATTGTGAAATTCGGTATCATCCTGGAAAAGTGAATGTGGTGGCTGACGCCTTAAGTCAGAAGGGAAGGGAAAAGCCATTGCATTTTTGAAGCTTTGATGATGTTTGTTTACAATGATTTACCAAAGCATATTCGTGAAGCTCAGGGAGAAGCCATGAAAAGAAAGAATGTAAAAGCAGAAAATTTGGGGAGATTGATTAAGCCGATATTTGAATTTTGCCCTGATGAAACATGTTGTTTTGGGAATCGTGTTTGGTTGCCGCGATTCGGTGGATTGAGAGATTTGGTTATGCATGAGTCGTATAAGTCCAAGTATTCTATCCATCTAGGATCGGATAAGATGTATCAATATTTGAAGTTGTTGTATTGGTGGCCGAATATGAAAGCGAATATTGCCACATATGTTAGTAAGTGTTTGACTTGTTCGAAGATTAAGACTGAACATAAAAGGCCATTCGACTTGCTACAACAACCTGAGATTAAGTGGGAAAGGGTTACTATGGATTTTGTGAGTGGTTTGCCAAGAAAGCCGAGTGGGTATGATACGATTTGGGTTATTGTTGTCCGACTGACCAAATCAGCACATTTCTTACCAATGAAGAAAACAGATAGTATGGAGAAACTCACACAACTTTACTTGAAGGAAAAAGTGTGTAGGCATGGTGTTCCTGTTTCGATCATTTTGGATCGAGATAGCCATTTTACGTCTAATTTTTGGAGATCGCTTCAGAAAGCGTTGGGGACGAATCTGGATATGAGTACCGCTTACCGCCCTCAAACGGATGGTCAAAGCGAAAGGACAATACAAACACTGGAAGATATGTTGCGAGCCTGTGTGATTGACTTTGGAAGTAGTTGGGATCGCCATTTGCCATTGGTCGAGTTCTCGTATAACAATAGTTATCACGCAAGTATTAAGGCTGCACCATATGAAGCTTTGTATGGAAGGAAATGTAGATCACCTGTATGCTGGAGTGAGGTTGGGGATAGCCAACTCACCAGTCCAGAGTTGATCCGTGATACGACCTAGAAGATCGTCCAGATTAAGAACCGTTTGTTGACTGCTCGTAGTCGCCAGAAAAGTTACGCGGATAAAAGACTTAAGCCGTTGGAGTTTGAAGTTGGTGATATGGTATTACTCAAGGTGTCGCCATGGAAGGGCGCTGTGTGTTTCGGAAAGCGCGGGAAGTTAAGTCCACGTTATATTAGGCCATTTAAGATTCTAGCTAGAGTTGGTCCTGTAGCCTATACGTTGGAACTACCCGAAGAGTTGAAAGGGATTCATAGTACATTCCACGTTTTGAATCTCAAAAAGTGTTTAGCGAAAGGTGATATTGTTGTTCCGATGGAAGAGATCCAACTTGATGATAAGTTGCATATGATTGAGGAACCGGTGGAGATTGTTGATAGAGAGGTCAAGCGACTTAAGCAAAGTCGGATACCTATTGTCAAAGTTTGTTGGAATTCGCAAAGAGGTCCAGAATTTACTTGGGAACGTGAGGATCAGATTAAGAAAAAGTACCCTCATCTCTTTACAAGTAAGGATGAAGCGGAGAGAGCGGATAAGTCAAGCTGAGAACCGGGACGACGCTCCCTAAAGGTGGGGAGAATGTAACAACCCGAGTTTCAGGTCAACGTTTATCCTGAGATAAGATGACTATTTTGTTACGTAAATAATTATAGTCGTTTATGTTATATAAGGTTTGGTGAGAATTTCCATTTATAGGGTAATTTCAAACCGTGGTTTAGTTTCTATTTGTTTTTAGCATCTAAGAAGGTCTAGAAAATTTATTTTTCTGCTCCGAGAGCGTAAATATGTCATTTTTGTATTTTTCGACGTTTCCCTGAGTTTTTGTAAAAACATTGTTTAAAAGTCGTGCTTTGCGAGGTTTAACGATCATTAAACGTTTTAAAGTAAAATTACTGGGACGGATTTAAAAATATTTACGAAAGTGGTGATCCGAGTTTTATGGCCGAATTTTATTAATAAAAAGGAAGGCTTGTCAAGTTTTAAAAAGAGATTAAGGATGGAAGGACTAGTTTTGCCAAAGTGCCAAAGAGCTTTTCTATAAATAGAACACCATACTTCACATATTTCTTTTTCACAAAATTTTCACTCTCTCCTCTCCTTCCTCTCTACTTCGACCGGCCACAAGGACAAACACCACCACCACCATTTTATTTTTGACATGCATTACAATCAAGTTACACCATATTAATCCTTTTTTAATCCTCTACATTTCCCACTAAGAAAACCACACATGCACTAAGTTTTCAAGAAGTTGGAGTTTGGGTTTGTTCTAGCTATTTTCGGTTGAAACTAAGGTGTAAAAGGGATAGATATTGTGTTTTCAAGAGTTGGTTTTGTTGGAAAAGGTTTGGTTTTAGGTTTGTTGTGCTCGTACGATTTTGAAAACACAAAACGAAGCCAAAAACGTTTCTTGTTTGCTTTGTGAGTCTTCTAGCTATGTTTTGATGTTGTTAAATTGTTCATATTATGTATATTATAGTTGTTGCTGGATGATTCAAGTGCGAAATGATTTGAAAGTATTTTCGAGTATGAACGTGTGTTTGATAGTTTAGGTACATGTTTTAGGCTAGTTAAACATGTTGGAATAGTTAAATTTTGATAAAAATATGATTTGGTATGACTTTGAGTTGACCAAGTTTAACTTGACAGTAGTGTGTCGAGAAATTTTTGAAAACTAAATTAGGTTTTTGAATATGATAAAGGATGTTCTAAGGTTCGTTTTGATATAAAGTGGGCCTTGTAACTCCTAAAAACGAAGATTTTACGGTCGAGTCAAGTTCGGTTATTTTTGGGTAAAAAGTCAACTACGAAGTTTGACTTTTGAAAGTCAAACTTGCGTATACTTTTAAATATAGTTCGTAATGAGCAAAGGGTTCGTAATGTTAGTTAAATTAAGACGAAATATGAAGTTCGGATTACATTATCCTTACTTTCGGTAAACTTTCTAAAAATAGAAACTTCATGGAAAGGTGTTGTGATATTGTTAAGAGTGTCAATGAGAAATGTTTTGCGTCGCACTTGGAGATTTTAGTATATTATTATATATACGTAATAATGTTATATATATGTGCAAGTATGCAATATACGATTTAACATACTATTAGTCACGTACCGTTATATATTAGGGGTGGCAATTTCTGACCTGACACGAAACCCGACCTGAAACCGACATGAAAATTAACAGGTTCGGGTTGAGTCTAAATATATTTAGGTCAGGTTTGGGTCGACCTATCTAACCCGTTTATTAAA
>BQNB010180787.1:2594-12647 GCA_026074375.1 Tanacetum coccineum
TAGATGATCGTTCTTATAAGTCAAGCCAGACCCTGAAAGTCAAAGATTGAAATCGTCATTCTAAATTCGAAAATTCTCGGATGTTACAGGTGCTTGTAACATTTGAGCCATGGTACGATTGTCGGCCATTGCAACAATGTTTTGATCGACAATTGGTTCTTCTAAATCAAAATTTTCAACAACAACCGGAAGAGTTTGTTGTTGACGACGTCTTCGAGATTGCGAACGAGTGCGCATAAAAAGGAAAAACTAAAAATCAAAAAACAAAACTTTACACTAATTTTTTTTTACAATGAATTTTAACGGTTACACGGAAGAGACTTAAACCAAATAATCAACTACTTCACGGTAACTCTCAAAAATTGCTTTTCAAGGTGAGCCGTACTTCGTAGAGACACAAATGGCAAGTGTTAAATCTTTAGTTCGATTTGGGAACTTTTCAAGTTCACCGGAATTGATTATGATAATACCTCCGTTGAGAGTATTATATTTTGGTATTTTTACCAATTGATGACTTTTATTTCTTAATTAAAAAGGAAGATTTTTTTATATTTTTGATTTTTTTTTACTTATACTAAAAAGAAAAGGAAAATATTTTTTACTTTTTATATTTTATGATTTTTTTTTGATTTTTGAATTATAAAACAAGAATGAAACTTTCGAGGGTGAAAGGATCTTCAAACCAAATCAAACACAAAACGAAGGAATCTTAAACACTAGTCCCCGACAACGGCGCCAAAAACTGATTGTAGTTTAGATACACTATAAAATTTACTAAAAAATAATATTCCATAGAGCAATTAAGAAAATTCCCTAAGGAAAATTCACTCTCAAAAATATATATAATATAATATATAATACGTATATTTAACCGGGTAAGTATGATCACCCGGGTCGTTTCCCCAACGACTAGTGAAATTGAAACCTCGTTTAAGCTTGGATTCTGATTTGAATAAGCAAATGGATGATTTGATAATCTAAAACAACAAGTAAATTTGAGCAATTAAACAATTAAACAAATACGGGAAACAAATAAAACGCGACAATTTGACAAGTAGACTAAAATTAATCCCTAAAATTGCAAATTAAATTTCTAAACCTAAGATAAGACAAAAGAAAATTTTAGGAAAAAGAAAAACATTTTTTTGATTATTTTTGAATTTAATATGAATTAAAAACTAATTTAATCTAATTAAATCTTAAAAAATAGCAAATTAAGTACTAAAAATTTGGAAAAATGATTTTTAAACTTATAAAAGTCTAAAATAACATAAAAACTCAGAAAACTATTTTTAACTATTTTTAAAATTAAAATCCTATTTTTAAAATTAAAAATAAAAGCTTAAAAATGAAAATTAAAATCTAAAAGTGGTGAAAATGATTTAACTGAATGTAAACCTAAAGCTATTTTTTATAAAACTAAAAACTATTTTTTTGTATTTTTCTGAAACTTTTTTCTATTTTTTATTGATTTTTTAAGATTTTAACTTTCGAAAAATTACTAAAAATAAAATAATTGATGAAAAATTATGAAAAATTCAGGAAAAATCTAAAACGTAACAAAGATTAATAGAAAAATAAAAAACAGAACTCAGCTTATTAAATAAGCTGAGAAAAGAGCTTAATAAGCTACGGCTTATAAGTGAAAAGGAAAATGAAAACGTGTACTAGTATTAAATTGTGTGTGATATGGATGGATGAGCTATTGAAGCAAACTGGTTAACACGTTGGGACTATAAGTGAGAGGTCGTGGGTTCGAGTGTGGGCAACTCCTTTTTGCACTTTTTTTTTTGATTTTTATGAAAATCTAAATACTAGGACTTAAAGAGGACACAAAAATAAGCTACTTTTATAAAAGGGACCTAAACTGAAACTAACTAATAAGCTCAAAAACAGCTTATCAATAAGCTGTCACAGAAAGTGGGGTTTTGGGCTTATTTTTACTAAAACAGCTATATTAAGCTCAAATTAAGCTCAAAATGAAAAAGGAAAGGTGTTCTAGATAGCTTATGAGTTTCTTAACCTAAAAATGAGAAGAAATCTAAGCTAGAAACACTGAAAGGCCACTAAGATTGATGATTAAAATGCTAAACTCAGAAAGAACACTTAAAAGCACAAAATTAAAATAAGCTAAAAAGCTCAATAAGCTGAATTGGGACCTAAGCTTTAGAAGACTAGGTGATCAGCTTATAAACTACTAATCTAACCTAAAAATTCTAAACCTATAAGCTAGAAATCTTAAATTTAAAAGCTAAGTCTTATGGCTACTGTTTTTGGCTTTTTGGTTGTTTAAGCTGAATTTTGACAGCAAAATAAGCTAGGACAATAAGCTAGAAAATAAATGTAAGTCTTAATCTATATTAAGCTATAACTAAACTATAAAATACTAAAAGATAAGCTACTAAATCCTAACATTGCTGACTTAAATTGGGGCTTAAATATTAGCAGTACTAACTTATGTTAGTACTGCTGGTGCAATTGGCAATACCACAAAGACTCAAATGCAGGCTTCCTTAAGGGTTAAGCCTGCACAATACACTCTATTTAAGTGTATACAACACAATTCAACCACACACAAGGTTCTAGACAACTTAGATCAAAATAAAGCAATCAAATCTTAAACTATAAAGTACCCTGGTGCTGAGATGACAAAATAAGCCATAACTTTTTAAATTTTTAAAACTAAACTTTGAAATCTCACTTCCTAATGATTATATATGAAATAGAAACTGACTCAAATGGTTTGCACAAAAAACTTTGACTTTTGATAGTCAAAATGGCTTATGCCAAACACCCCATTCAGGTTTGAGACAGATTTGAAAAACCTTAAAAGATTGAATCTACTTATTAAAACTACAAACCCAGATATTAACTAGCTTATATCAAACTTACTTAACATGATCTAACAATTGATTAACTAGAAATCAAAGATCTATTCTATTCTATCTAATATTTTTGGTTTTTTATAGATTTATGAGAAATTACTTATAAAACTATGATCTAAACTATTTTGATCAAAAATAGATAAGCTAAAATGATTAATAAGCTAGATGAAACACAAATAAGCAATAATAAGCAGACTGAATAAGCAAATAAGCATAGAAAGCAAATAGAAACTATTTTAAGCTAGAATAAAAGGGATTAAATGAGAAACTTACAAGACACCTCTAGCTAAACAAGAGGTCCCAAAAGGGCAGCTACAAGCTCCCTAGCTTATTAATAAGCTAGGGTATAAGTCCATGGGATCTCTTCCAAATTAAGATCCCCTTCTAAAAAGCTTAAATCCAATAAATCCAAAGTAAATAGAAGTCTTAAGCTAATTTTACAGGTTTAAAGTATGATTAAGATGAGTTGAGCTTCATGATAAGCTTATAGACTTATTAGAGCTGATTTTGAGCTTATGAGGGCTTATTGAGCTTTAGCTTATTATTTGAGAATTTAAATGAGAGCTTAAAAGTGATATTTAAAGAGCTTTAAACTGAATTTCATTAATAAAAGAAACTGATTACATTACTTAAAAAGGAGATTACAAAACATTTAAAGAAAAATAAAAATACAAAATTAAGCTAAACTAAAAGCTACTAAAATCTCCCTCGTGTGTGTGTGAGAGGTGAGGCCTATTTATAGTGCCAAGCTGAAGCTTCTAGGTCTTCTCAGCCTCTGCACGCTCTAATAGATCTTGTCCATTAATTTCTTCAATGATTGGGAGCTAAATAAGAGTCGTTGGATCAAATGTGTGCACTCAAGGATTGCCAAGCTGTCATTCCTTGATGTGACAGCTTGTGCTTTCTTTGAGTGTTGATTTAGTGTAAAAACCCAAATCCCTTGTGCTTTCTCCTCGTCATACGTGGCCTCTTAGCATGAGTGAGGTAATGAAAGTTCTTGAGATTACTGATTTAACCCTGGGTTTGTGTTAATAAGCCCTTGAATTGACCAATAGAGCCCTCAATTTCCATTTGCCCCTTGATATTAACTGAGTGGTGGATTGTAGGTGATGATGAACAGTAAAAATGTCTTCGCGCCTTTTTATAACTGAATGAGTAAATTCGGTTTTAACTTTGGCCAATTGTCACTTCTAGCCCCTCTCTTTCCTTTCTCTCTTTCTAGTTATAAAGGGCTTTGGAAATGTGCAAGTTTGGTCCTTGTGGTTTATAAAAAGAGAGGTAAGCTAAGTTTTGGGCTTATGGAATGGGCTTTTGGGCTAAATGGATCCGGATAAGGTATTTTACAGTTTTTCGGGCCCAATAAGGGGTGAGGGGTTATTTTTGGACTTTGGTGAAACTTGAAGGGTAAAAATGGAATATTTTTGGGTCTTGTCTTTTATTGGTTGACTTTTTGTTGACCATGTTGACTGGATTTGACTGCGGGTTTGACTTTTCTGGCTTCGGCTTTGAATCTTTGGCTTCTTTTTGTACTCTTCTGATTCTCGTGTCCGTGCTTGCCCGTTTTTGACTGTATTCTTGTAATTTTTGATATATCCGTACCTGCACTCACAAAACACAAATACAAGCATATTTTTGCTATTTTTGGTCTGTTTTGGGTTTAATTGGGTTATTTTAGTTACAAACGGATATGTGTATTTTACACTTATTAGTCTTTTACGGGATTTTACTAAATCAAGAAGAAACCGTGAAAGTATAATTTTTGTCTTTTAAGTCCAATGTAAAATTAGAATCTCGATATCAAAAATGTGTTTGTGCCGAATTTGGTTTGGTTATGTTGTCCGAAATTGAATTTAGATAATCTATAGAAAAATGAATTTCGATAGTTTTGAATGTCACAAACCGCTATCAGAAGTGTCACAAACCGCTACCAGAAGTGTCACAAATCGCTATCATAAGTGTCACGAACCGCTACCAGTTTATGTCATAAATCACTATCAAAATATGTCACAAATCGCTATCAAAATATGTCACAAATCGCCACCAAGATAAAAACACAAATCGCTACGGCAATTTGTCACATTTCGCCATTGAGAAGAAATTTGGGCAGCGATTTATTTCGTGTAAGTGTAACAAATCGCTAAGAAATATATCACAAACCGCTATACGGAAGAATACACAAATCACTATTATGCAGAAAACACAAATCGCTATGCTTCAAATGCACAAATCGCTAAACTGCATACACATTTCGCTAACCTTCAAACTAAACCCAGATTTTTCGATTCAAAAATGTTGTTTGATGTTTGAATAAGCTTCTATAAGGCACGAAAATGAATGAAGTACAATTTGATGTTTATAAACAACAACAATAAAGCTTGAAATGATTCGAAAATGTATGAAAACTCATGGTTTTAAAAGTTAAACAAAACAAACACATTTAATCCATAAAAAGCTGTTTTAAATGGCTTATTTTTATCCCAAACTTATCCCAAATGATTACAAATAAGAAAGTAACAAGCTTTTGGTCACGAAGCTTATATGGAAAATAAGTCGAGCCCAAAAAGCTTATGATAAGCTACGAAATAAGCTAGAATCAAAATCCATAAACACTAAACCCACCCCGAGGCTCTTGATACTAATTGTAGGAACCTATGATATCATTACCACATAAGAATCAAAGAAGTAAAAATGGAAGAATTGTAGAGAGAAAATGTAACACCCCCGAAATTTCAACAACGCAGCGGAATACCACTTGGGGTGCTACTTCATAATACACAGCGCTAGATACAAGAGAACGACCTCTAAGTGTCGTTTGAAAAGTAATCTCGTTGATTTAATCAAAATCTGAATTTGATATAACAAATGTCCCATAATTGCATCACAATGAAAAGCTTGAATGTATAGACTCCAATGCACTTCGAGAAATCCAAGCATATAATTTACCTGAGAAAAACATGCTTAAAAGTGTCAACATAAAGTTGGTGAGTTCATAGATTAGTTTAAATATGAATGTAATCCACTGTATCATCACAGTACCATGTAAAAATCCCAAAGATTTTATAAAGAATGCATGGTTAATTTAATGTCACCCAAAAGAACCAATCTTATCCCAAAGATTTTTATAAAGAATGCATGACAAATTTAATGTCACCAAAAATGTATTCCTGGCACCTCGTGCCTATCGATTTCCCGAAAATAATATACACAAAGTAGGACCGCAAGAATTTTCCCTGTAATACTACAACAAATGCAGACATCACAAAACCAGATTTCATTTACACTAAGCTCATGACACTGAAGCTCGACAATCTTTCTTGCAATTAAACTATATATTGCAATTTACGCCCATATGGATGTCTAACCCTAAACATCCTAAATTCGACATGCTATAACGTTCGTTCTCGTGATACTATCAACCCGAAACGGGGAGGTCGTTTCCTCGAATAGATCTATTAAATACAATTCGCCTCACATAATTTTGTTTAATAAGTACTCAACTACATCTATGCAATTGACAGTTCATGACATGGGACTTAACTGGGTTAACGCAACTTAGGCAAAACAGTAATCAATACTTGCGTCCGATATATAAAGCAATGCATGTTCCATCCATAATTATAAATCATGAAATCGCAATAATGTGGGGCTATGAACTCACAATATCATTAAAAAAAACAATCACATTGTTAAAGATAATCCATAGTAAAGAGTTTGTAGACAAGCATTATTCCCCCTCGCGGGTATTATAAAACATTCAAAAGATTTGAAAAAGCGAGGTTATGAACTCATCATTGATGAGGAAGAACCGATTGGCATGATAGCATACATAACATGCACAATACAACGAAAGACGAAGCGCTCGATCGAGAAGGTTCAACTAAATCTTAATGGCTAAGACCCACTAGCCTAGGATATGAAATGGGATTCCCGATGAATAGTCACTCTACGCGACCCGCAGATCAAGATTTAGATTCCCAAGATGTAAAATTTGTGGTTGGTAAATAAATAAATCGATAATAAAACCCAAAGCGTGTAATATATCCCGTATATATTTCATGTGAAAAAAAAACGCTTATATAACTCATAAAGACAACAACCCAAAGATAATGACAAGTATTAATATACTTGCAGGTATTATAATAATAAATGTGAATAATTAATTAAACAAAATAGTTTGACTCGTTTTCCTGAAATCACCACTTAACTAAATAAATAAAAATTTCATGTCTCAACGTAGTCGTACGTTTTAAGATACCAATAATTAAACATTGTCTGTAAAGCCTTTACAACAATTATTAGGTTACCTTTCTAGCTGAACTTATAAAATATAAAATAATATTTTATAAGTTATATTCCGTTTCCTCGACAAATCGCGTCTAAAATAATCGTCTCATTGTAAAAGTATAGTTTTTGTTCGATGGTCGGATTATCGTATAATACAAATTAATGTATCTTTAAAATATAATCGTAGTCCCTTTTTATCCGATTATAACACCATATGATATTTAGTAAAACGTTACTAATATGCAAATATATATATATATATATATTATATATATATATATATATATTATAAAATAAATATATAATATTAATAATAAATATATTTTCGCATGACGTTTCGGTTATATAAGTTTTCCCTTATTCGCAAAACTCGACGTTTTCCTTTAATCAATATATATTGAAATCATTCGTTTTTCAATATTTCAAATGTCTGCGGAGTTTCCACAGATATAATATATATATGTTATTATATCTAATCTAAACAAAATAATATAATTTACATTTATTTAACCATTATAAACCACCAATTTATATATCCGGTTTTTAATTTATTTTATAAAACCTTGTAATAATTTTATAATCAATCATAACCAACGAACCCTTATAGAAACTGCTCACCCAAACGCGTCCTGTATAGCGTTTTCTGCCAAAACCAAACACCCCTATTGCTGCCACTATACCAAACGCAACCTATTTTGTGTCCGCTGTCCCAAACAGCCCATTCGGCCTGTTAAACCCACAACCAAACACACCCTAATTTGACACTAATAACCAAACGCACCCTAGTTGTTCTTAATCCGAACCAAACACCCCCGTTTGGCTGCCAACCCCAAAAACAAACACCCCTAACTGCTATAACCCCAACGAACCCTAGTCGGCTGACCCGCGAAACAAACACGCCCTAGGTGCTTAAATAAATCTCTCGCACCCCTTTTCTTGGTTCACAGCCAAACGCAGCCCTTTTTGGGTTAAGGCCAACTCGACACCCCCCCCCTGCTGTTTCCCACAACCCGACGCACCCTTGTGGTTTATACCACCAACTCGACGCACCTTTGTTGGTAGAACAACCAAACCAACGCACCCTTGTTGGCTGCGAAACCCAAACCAACGCACCCTTGTTGGTAGAACAACAAAACCCACGCACCCTTTATGTGGTGGCTACCACCCAAACGTGCCCTTGGCTGCGACTGCCAAACAAAACGCACCCTCGTCGGTGGTTTATAACAACCAAACACACCCGAGGTGGTGTGTGGCTGTGGTGATGATGTTGGTTGTGGTGGCGTGGGAGTGGTGGTGCGGCTGCCGGAGAGAGAGAGAGGGAAAGAAAATAGTGCGTGGAGGAGAGTGACCTAGTGGGTCGGATAGATCGGTTAACGAGGATCGTTTTGGACTCACCAAAACTCCGTCGGAAAAGTTTCCGGCGGCGGAGCCATGGCGGGGGTGGCCGAACGCGGCAGGGTGCCGGACGGTCGGAATTCATGGGGTGGGAGAGAGTGTATATGTTTGTGTGTGTGTAGTGTTAGAGATGGAAATGAAATAGGAGTTAAAATTTTTGTTTATATATAAACTTTATAAAATGAATTTGAAGATGTATAATAGTCTAGGGTCTATTGTGTAACTTTTTAATGAACTTTTGATAGAAAGCGGTTCGGGACCCATTTGAGTGACTTAACGGATGATTCAACTCTTGAAACTTGCGCCATTGTTTTCCGAATCATTTTTCTGATAAAAATGAGTATTTACTTGATAATGTTTCATAAATATTTTATAATATTTAATAAATATCTGTTATTCATTTTGTGAACCGGTTTCGTCTTGTCCGAAATAAAAATGGATTTAAGCTCGAGTATTCGCGTTATCAACAACGCTTTTCATTAAAAAAAATGAATAATTTATTTAATATTTTTATTAAATAAATACTGATAATTAAAAACAAATTTAATTGTTTTTGTGTGTCCGCGTTGTATATTGTTCGAAAAATGTTTGCGGTGCTGTTTTAGCCCTTTTCGGCTCGTTTCCAGGTCTCGGGCAAAACTGAAAAGTTGTCAGGAATGTCGTTTCACATCGAATTGCTTTAGGGTCCGAGCTGTGAAAACGTGATTTAGATGGTTGTTTTTGTAAGTCAAGCCAGACCTAAAAGTCAAAGGATAAAATAGTTATCTAAAAATCCGAAAATTCTCGGATGTTACAGTACCTACCCCTTAAAGAAATCTCGTCCCGAGATTAGATTTGTGTTATCCGCTTAGTGTGTCTAAGAAAAGACTTGAGATTTACTAAACCAGTTGAACATGACGCTGATAACTTTATTCAGCAATATCTGGTGTTTCGACACCTCTTAATATACATAAATTTCGGCTAGGTTGACCAGGATATCCAATCCATTAGAATAGGTATCTTAGGGAAACATCGTTTCAAGGTTTATAATTGGTATAAATGCTTTATGAAGAAAGCCTCTTAATAGTGAACACACCAAAGGAGAATGTGTAATCGCGTGGTTATATCTTAAGGCAGAGTCTCGTTTCTGCTATCTGTAATGTTCGATCATTAATAACGGATGAGGCTAAAGGATGTAAGTATCTAACTTACTTGGCAGTACTAAATAGTACCATGACTTAAATTGATGTGCCATTGGTTTGCACTGTATAATTCCACTGAATACTATACTTACATGTGCTTATCTCGTTTACGGTGGGAGTTGCATTACCTGTTGAATAAAGTTGTACCAGCTGGGACCGCTCCGGGACCCAACAACAGCAATCATAACGATAATAACTATGAAAAATGGTGATGGGATGCAGAGGATGAAGACCCTCCGAGCAACAATATCCCCAGAATAAAGTTCAATATCTGAGAGGAGCTCGCGGAAGAGCTTATGCGATAGACG
>BQNB010180789.1:0-12647 GCA_026074375.1 Tanacetum coccineum
TACACGAAATGAAGAATGATTAACTAATTCATTCAATCACTGCATATGATGCATCTAACGTTCACAACCATTAAACTCTATATATACTAGCAGGGTACCCGCGCAATGCGGCGGCGGGTACCCTGTGACTATATTTTGCGGTGAGCAAATGTTATCCGGTTAAACGTTTTTCTAACAATAATTGTACAAATAAATAATAATTAAAATTAAAATAACTTTAGGCAATAACAATGCAAATAATTTCATATCCACTATTATTTAAACTCACGGCCATCAACACCACCACCACCACAAACTGAAATATCTGACACAACCATCATCTGAATATGCGAATCTAACTGGTGTGGTTATTTGGTGGTTTCAGTCGGTTGTGTTTAGGTATTTTGATGATGTTTAAGTGGTTGGGTGGTGTTGCTAAAACCAAATCTTGATAACACCGGTGCTAAATCATTTGGTGTTTTGTTTGGGTTAATAATTTTTTCCTGTTTTGAGTTGATGGTTTTGTTGGTAAACCGTTGTTCTTTTTCTGATGCTTTTATTTTTTGAATCTTGATTAGTGGTGATGATGGTTGTTGTACCGGCACCGAGGGATTTTTTAGAGAGTGTGTGAAAGCATATTTCTAGAGAGAGTGAAGATGGTTTTGTTTTTTTAGTTTTGAGAGAGTGGTGTAATTGAGCTTATATATGAATATTAAATGGATGTTACAAGTTTATAGAATTGAAGACATTTAATTTTCAGGATTGTTGTTACAAGTTTATAGAATTCAAGTTATTTAATTACGAGACTGTTACAAAGATTATTTGACTCAATTTTGACTATTATAAATACTGAATTAATTAGTATTGTTACTGAACTTTTGAGTCAAATTGTAATGTCTTAGTGCATTGACTAATGGCTTGCTACTTTCTTATTAAAGAAAATTTTTAATTCTTGATTTTTTAAGTCTTCTATATTTAAAATGTCTTAAGTGCATTATATAGTAGTATAGATATAGATATAGATAGAAGATAGAATGTCTTAAATACATTATATAGTAGTATAGAAGATATGTATTAGCATATAAGTTGTATAAAGCTTTGTGTGTTTTATTAGTTTGTACAATGTGTATATTAACATGTACTTTTCATTTTAGGTGTGTTTTAACAATTATATTAATTAGTAATGAGTGTTCTAATAATAACATTAAATGTGTTGACCAGTTAATACGTATGTGTTGTAAATTGGTTAATTGTACATATTCCATTAATGTTTGTATTATTAAATTTCAACTCTTTGTTGTTTGCATTAAAAATTATACAATGTGCATCAATCTTTGTATTACTTAATTTTTTGCACTGAATGAAGAGAGAGATATGCGACAGAATTTTATTGTTTGCATAAAATATTATACAACGTGCATAAAAATTTGTATTACTTAAAAAAATTGCATTGAATGAGGAGAGAGATGTGTGTTATAAATCATTTTGTTATTTTGTTGTTTGCATCAAATATTGTACAGTAAGCATAAATAGTTGTATTACAATTTTTGACATTTAATGAGGAGAGAGTGTCCAATTTATGGTGAAAGGTTGCATTTAACGATTATACATTATGCTTTATAACTTGGATTATTTAATTTGTTGGTTGCTTTTAACGATTGTACATTATGCTTTATAACTTGCACTACTTAATTTTTTAACATTCAAGATTAGGTGCTAAATGCTTTATAATGTAGTATAGATTTTCACTTATTAGTTCTTTATTTTGATATGTATTGTATTTTTTTGATTTCTAAGGCTCATATTTATAAAAAGTTGATTCATTTGTAAATACTTTAAACAAACTATTGGATACATAGTCTTTTTAATATTATCGTTGTCACGCCTCGTCAGCGACGGAAACACGGGAATGTGACGTAATGATCAATCACAACACAAGATACAAAATACAGATATCTAAAAAGCATAAATGAAAGGTGTCATGATGACCATCAACCTCAATACAACCTTGAGTGATGTCCCAAATCAAGAACACAGCACATAGTCGTCAATTATTACAAACTTAAGCCCTCGTAGGGGTCCATAAAATCTTATCTCGATCCTCAAGAAAACCAAATCCAAAACGAACATCAAATGCAAGGATTTTAAAACGAGATTCCTACAGGATTTTCTAAAGTCTGCTACAAGCACCATACTCTAACGATCATTAACATCACTTGAAAATGATACTCGAAAACGTCAACAATAATGTTGGTGAGCTCGTAGGTTTTGACTCAAAACCCAATCGTTGTGCCAATATCTCATACGGTTTGGACAATTGTGCTATATGACAGTGAATATATGCAAACAAACCCATGAATTAGCATCCCCGCTAATCATGTACCCAGACCTAGCATCTCTGCTAGTCTGATCACCAGCGCGTACCAACGCTCTTAGGGTCGCAACCCCGATGACATACCACACTAAAGCCTACCAGCTGGAGCTAATTAGGGTGAAGAACCACACAGAAAGATCACACAACATAGCATACCAACGCATATCATTCACATAGCAGTCATAAGCACATAGATTGTCCCAAAAACAAAATCACGTTTTGCACAGTTCAGAAAACAGTTCAAAACACATTTGAGTATCATTTTCCCCCAACGGAAAAACAGTAAAAAGTGGGGCTACGAGAACTCACCTCAATAGCAATAGATAGCAACCGCACAAATCACAATAAGCAACGCACAAATAATCTCAACGCACGCTCAGCAGTACCCGGCCACGACCTAACATAAATTTTACCTCATAAATATTTGTACAAAGTTATCTTATTGTACAAGCGTTCGTCCTTTACTCACACGAAATCCTTATCCATTTCACAAAACCTTTATCCTTATTTCCAAACTCGTATCCTCATTACAAACCTTTACCCTTGTTTCAAAACCTTTATCCAAAAGCATGGTTGTGTGGTGGTTACGTAAAATGACTCAATGCACTTGGGCTAAGTGCGACATCGACACCGAATACTCAGAACATAGCCAATAATGAAAACGAAAACAACTGACCAAACGGCCCAAGAAAATCTGACGAGAAAAACGCGAGAATTCAAAGATTGAAATAAATGAATAGGCATCTCGAAGACGATACAATACATATAGGTATATATATATATATATATATATATATATATATATATATATATATATATATACATATCATATACGATATATAATATAAAATATATATAGTATATATATATAATATATACATATAATACTCAGCAGAATCACGTGACAATGGAATGCGAGAGCATTTCCCTACCCATTAACCAAGTGAGATATTACCAAATATCCCTTTAGACACGGGGGTGAGACTGAATCTACCTTCAAGATAAAACGCCACGTATATCACTTATTTACCCATTTTATAAAATCTGTTATACTCGTTAAACCGTTTAAAGCAATTCGACACTATACAATTCTGCACTTACGCCGACTTAACGGGCTTGTATCTTAAAATCCGTAATAGGTATAAACGAACGGTTTTCACCTCAATCAAGCTTAATGAACCTAGTTTACTGATGTTATCAACCAAACACTCCAATATATTCAGAACCTGAGTGTAATGACCAATTTGCCCTCATGTGCCAAATATGATTATTGAAAATGTTTTTCCGTTCCATAGTTTTTAGCATAATTCCTATTTTATAACTCCGTTTGACCCGAAACAAAATCCCATGTATAATTTTATCTAATTCCTACAGGTTTGGCTTGAAAAATGAGGTACTTACTATGAAAATATCTGGACATAAATTCATTTGAAAATCTGGGTACAATTTCTAGTTAGTTTCGCCATTTTGGTCGTAACTCATTCATCCGGAATGATTAAGGCTCTATCCAAAGAACCACATAGTTCTCATATGTTGTACCCTTCACCCATGTAAAGACCCAGTAGTCTTTAGTTCAAAAATTATTTGTTACACGCCAAAAAATATGTCTAGTAATTTCTGGGTACACACTAAGTTTATTTCCACGGTTTTGGTCGTATCTCGACCATCCGGAAGAGTTGATGTTCCATCCAACTCACCAATAGGACCTGAGACATTTTCCTAACTATTTATGAAAATATTCAGTAGGCTCTAAGCCAAAAAGTTACTATTAAAAGACAACCTATCTGTAAGTAACCTATTTCGACTAGTTTTATTAATACGAACATATCTTGGTCATCCGAATGAGTTACCGTTCCATCCAACTCACCACTAATACCTTAGACAATTATCTACCCAACCAAATCATAAAATCATAGACCTAAAGCCAAGAATAATTTGACATCACAGCAACAACCTGCTGTCCCATTTCAATAATCCAATAACTTTCAATCCAACAATCTAACTAGTGTTTCTAACATCCTAACATCATTCTAATGCCATACCAATTATCACAACCCCCTCAAGAACACTAAAACTCATCAAAATCAAAAAGCCCACATCAAAATATCAATTTCATTATGAAAATAAAATTAATAAAAGGGTTTAAGGCTTACTAGGGGTGGTTAACTATAGATAAAAACACAAAGAATCCTCTTTCTTGCTTGGCTGAATTTTCGGACCAAAACCCCCAAACAAAATACCTTCCTAGCACTCTTAAGAACCTTATAAACCAAATATTTGAGTCACCCAAATGTCCCCACAACTTCAGCCCCTAACTTCTCTTGAATGGAGATGTAAATGGTGTTTTTAGACCAAACAAAAATTAACCCTCCTTTAGAAACTCTTCTTCTTCATCTCCCCTTCAAAATTTAATTAATTATATTATATTATTCCCCCCCTTTTTTCTACTCTTCTAAAATCTAACCAAAACACCTATATATATATATATATTATCAACCCCTCTATCTCAAATATAAATCTATAACCTCTATTACATTAAAATAATTAATCTAAACATTAACTACCCCTTTTTTTAAATCAACAAATATACCCAAAACCTCACTCACATACTCCATAAATATCCCTAAAACCTCCCCAAAAACACAAAAACACACACCCCCAACCCAACAACCACCCCACCACCCAAAAAACCCCCCACAACACCCAACCTAATTCCGCTTCCATAATACTCTCACAAACACACACTCACTTACTATATATATATAATAAACTACACAAACGAAATCAAAAATCACAGACTACAACCCCCTCTACCTCCAACACCCCAAACAACAAACCCACCAACCAAAAAAACCCAAACCCCCCCCCCCCAAACCTATACCACCCTCACCAATAATCTCCAACAACACCACATACCCCCCCCATATCAGTGTGTATATTTTTTTCACCAATTAACCTACTTCGAGCACCCCACCATAAACCACACACAAATAACCCTACCTCCTCCACCTCCCTACTCACCCACCACACACAATCCTTCCCCTCCTCACCCCCCACCAAACCAACCCCCATCTACAAACACCCCACCTCACCTACTGTCTAATCTAACGTAGACTCTTTGACCCACCACACGCCAAACAATCGCCATCACATAATTTGCCCTCATACCACGTATAGAGATCAGACAGATGCATATTTACCTACAACCTATAACTTCCGATGCAAAACTTTCCAAAATTCTGGAATTTTGGTAGTCACTTAACTAAATTATAGTCATTAGTTCTTACATACACTCTGAAATGTCCCAGTGAGTCTCTCTTGAATCACTCACTGCTTGTATAGACATTGATCAGACTCGACAGTGACATGAATATAACTGTAGTCAAAATACTCTAATGCTCACATTACTTTCATCTTATCTCCTCCCTTTTGTCTATCACGCCGCTCGCGTCTACTCTCGCGCGTTGCTACTTTTGTCATCTTGTATATGACACCATCCTCCAGCTTGTATCCATCACCTCCTTTTGAGATATCCTTCCCTGTTTCTCCTCTCGTTATGTCCCTAACATAACTACACATCATTCCTCAACCATATTCAACCCTCCACCCCTACTCATCCCACAAACCACACATCCCCTCCTCTACAACCCCCACTTCTACCTTCATCAACCCACCCCCATCCCTTCCAATCCCCACACTCCAAACCTCCCCCAAACACCCCCTCCCCCTACCCTACTCTACCCCACAAACTTACCCCTCCACCTAACCCCAAACAATCCTAAAACACCCACACTAAGTATTAGTTCTTGTGTAGTGTTTATGGCTCTGTCCTCATGTCTGATTGCTTCAGAAGCACTCCCATCGACAATTCTCGCAACTAACTATCCATCCGAGGAGAGTGTCTCCTGACGAACACTCCGACCTCTCACCAGCTCACTATAATCAGCTATAAAAGCCTCCACACTTCACTGATGACATGTCACCTTTATCTACTGTAGGCGCGCGTGACTACTCTAGTAGTACCCGTTGCATATCGAAGACCTTCGACTAACACAGCTTAGGATGTGGTAGATAAATATCTCCCTGAGTATCGTGTACCTAAATCAGAACCAATTGCTTCGATATAACACATCTGTCACCTCCACATTCACTCTCTCTAGTATTTCAATTGGCGGGTAGTTTTCAGCGCTGTTGATTCTCATCTTTCACCAGTGGACTACGCTAGCCCTAAGCAAAAGACATGAATATCAAATATGTGATGCAGGATTACCTGCCGGTGTTGAGATCTGTGCAATTAGTTTTCTCTATATCCACAGCGCTAGAGTGAAAATAGTAGTGAGAGTGGAGAACGCGTGGAAGACGACCCTTGTGAGAGAATGGGTGAAGAATGGATGTATAAAGAGATCTAGAGGTTGAAGACTCAGTGTGTGATAGTTTTCTACAGACACGAAGTAAAAAATACTCTAAAATGCATGTGTGTGGTTATAGATGTTACGCCTCCAATATAGGGTGTCTAGTGTTGGTAGATTAGATGGAAAAATAGTTGTGAAGAGTTGACACGTGCGTCAATTAGAGAGCTGCTAGAATGTATGTGATATACGTGAAAGATGAGTACTAGATATATACTATAAACTACGGTCACATTTCTTCAGAGTCAAAGACACAGACGAGTCACTCTCCAAAGATACCCCCCACCTATCAATCCCCCGAACCCTCCTACACCCAGAACACTCCCCCTAAATCAACCTACACAAAACCACTCGCAAACCCCCATCTCGCTCAATATCATTCCGTCTCACTCCTCCTCAGCCTATATCCACGGCACGTATAACACGATCTCTCGTCCTACGTGCAAGCCGACGCGAAGTCATAATACTGTGTAAACATCATCATCAGCGCAATCTGCATATTCGCTCACATAGCCAACTCAGGCCATGCAAAGAGAGATATAAGCTATCCTAACTGGCGCACGACACTGCCCGCGTGGATATCGCTCCTAAATGCCGTCGAACGCCCGCTACCCTTAAAGTTTTTAAAAAAACCAGCTTATAGCTTTAGGTTTTGAAACACTCCACCAAAAACCCCTGACGTGTCTCTCCTATAACCTGTGCTCTGATACCAATAAGTAACACTCCAAAATCACAATGCAGCATGTTGGATCCTCCCTTTAAACATTCGTTATATCATACAGGATCTAGATCAAGAAAATATCGAAAGAGAGTGAGATGATTTCCCTAGAAGAAGAGAAGAAGAGAGAGAGTGGATTGGGAGAGTAAATAGAACAGTGAAATGTTTTATTTGAACATCAATTAAACTTTGCCTAGGAGGAAAGTTACTTATATACCCCGACATATTAAGTGATGTTCTGGGATTATTTGGGATCTAGGGGACCCGGGGCTCGGGTTTTGCTTGGGATTAAACCCGAAACATATACAATATTAGATTAATACGAGCCCCGATCTCCTGATCATTTCATTACAACGATTAACTATTTGTTGTACGGAGACTTAATTTCATAAAGTTACGAACTTCACGTTTGACTCATTTATTAAGGCTAAACTGTAGAATTTCTAGTAATTTTTGAACTAACCATAGACCATAGAGTGAGATTGTGGGTTGTGATTTTTGTTAGAAGAGGATTGGATGGGAAAATGGATGTATTGTATATAAAATGAAAATGTCGGTAAAAATTGGAAAACCAACCACTTGTTAGGTAGAGAGGGTTTATATAGTCCTATAGTGGCAGGCCATGGGCTAGGATGGGCATCCCATGGGGCCTTGGGCCGCGACTAGATTACTAACTCTATCATTATACTTACTACGAGCTATGACCTGTTTACAATCTTGGAAGTGACGACACTTTCGTGTTTCCAACAATCTTCCCCCTAAGGGAGGTTCACTTCTAATTATAAAAATCTTTAACCTTGCATTACTATGCTTTATCTTTAGTATTTAGCTTCGTACTCTTAGACTTTTACTTAGTGCATTATGTTGTAGGGGTAGTGATCTTTGTATTTAGGATTGAGCTTGTTCTTGAACTTGTATTTGACATTGTGATCTTTGAGCAACTTGAGATAATCAACCAAGCACTTAATCTCTTCGCCATCTTGAAAAATTTGCCATCTTGAGAAATTACGACTTTGGACAGACATGACATACCACTCTTGATTTTGATGAACTTAGAAGAGCTTTAATGTTGCATCTTTCTTGAAGTTCTATAACTTTACACGTTGCACTACGAGCCCCCTCTCTCGACTTTGTGGTATCCAGAGTTAGCGGAAGTCTTTTGAAACATGTAATTGAGCTTTCAAAAAAGTCTTTATGTTTGTCACGGTCAGGTATGAGATGTGGGTATGGATTTGTGAGCCTGTGGGAGTCAGGAACCCATCACCTTCTTTAAATGCTGATAAAACAGTTAGCATAAAGAGGGGGGACGATAGGCGTTGTCATACGCCTCAGGTTTGAGGAGTAATGGTTTGATCATTTATATATGTGTTACCATCTATAATAAAAAAGCAAATATCAACCAATTGCCTTTGACCAAAGCAAGAAGTCAAATCTCACTAAATAAATATATATGTAACCTGAGTATGAGTTCCCGAGTATTTTTCGTAGGCCCACACGTCCACGGCCTTGACTGAGAAAATCGAATGACGGATTGATGATTTGATGTTTGAATATGAAAAGGGAGAGATTAGTTTACTATTTTCTACACAGTTCACATATGCAATAAACGATTAAAATACAACTAAAAACGAAGCTATATAATTAAAACCTAAAACGGGCCGAAAAACGCGGGAATAAACAACCTAAATATTGAAAAAAAAAAATTAACCCTAAAAAACAAATTTGAAAGTAAAATAGATTCTCAAATGACAACTAACGCAAGTTAGTAATAAACTACATCTACTAGACTAAAACGGAGGTCGTTTGACCCAAAAAAAGAAGACAGACAATGAACGGGGGCCAAAAAACCGTTCTTTAAAATAAAATTTTAAAAAAATAACCTTTACAGAAATCTCTTTTATATTTTCCTAACATAGTATTATATACAAACGCAAATTTTTAAAAAAAAGTTTATATTTTTTTGCTTAATATTTTATTATTTTTCTGATTAATATTTTATTTTTTATGATTTTTTAAAGTTTAAAAAGAAAATAAATTATAAAAAATACTAAAACTATATAAAAAATCTAAAAAATTTACACAAAATAGTTAAGGTGAAAAGGGTCCTAGGAAAAATAAACTAGGTCGCACAGCTTATCTAATAAGCTGTCAAATAAGCTCGACAGCTTATAAGCTTAAAGTGTAAAAATACACATAAATACTAAAGCGCCCAAGAGTCTTACAGAAAAGACCCAAGGGCGCAGCGGTAGAGTGTGTAGTGTGTAGAGGGTTGAGAGTGGTAGAGGTCGGGGGTTCGAGTCTTGCTCACCCCCGACTTCCTACTTTCCCCTTCTTCTTTTTTTAAAATTTTTCTTTACAAAGTTTTTAAGCACTTGAAAATACGCTTTTTTCTCGACTAGCACTTTTTATGAAATGCACAAATAAGCCCAAAATAAGCTGTCAAAGGTTGACAGATTTCTAAACTAAGCTTAAGCCACAAAACTTTTTTTTTTTTTTGGAATTTTAACAAAGATAAGCAAATGAAAAAGGAAGAAAAACTAATGCAGGCCAAGAGACTGCCTTAACAAGCAACTAAGGACAAAATTCAGTAAGTGAAAACAACCAAATAAGCCAGAATAAGCTTTTAAGCTCATTAGCTTATTTGGTATCCAAAACAGTCAAGATGCCTATCTTTGACTTAAAAATAAGCTATTAGAAGGTGACTTAAGACTTTGAGCTAGAAGGGGCTTATACCGGAGCTTGTTAGCTTCCTAGAAAAGTAAAAAGCTTAACCTGTTTAACACAAATAAGCCAAGAACAGTTGGCTTAAAGTCTGGCTTTTGCACCAGGGCAAACTAATAAACCAAACAGCCTATGGAGGCATCTTTTGGCTTAAAAACAAGCACTAAAAAGGTTACTTAAGGACTAGGGGCTTATACTATCTTAAATACTAACTTCTAAACTACAATAAGCATCAAAGACAATAAGGTTTGAAATAAAACTTGACTAAGAAAAAGGCAAAAGAAAATGCCAACAACACTCAGCAGCTGCTGAGATTGGATGTTCTAAAAAAAAGGGCTTATTCAGCTTAGGATTTAAGCTAGCAAAGGGTTTGAAAACCTATGATAAGCTTAAATAGATGGATTAGGATACCTAAAGAACTTAAATACTAAAGATCATAGCTTAAAACTAAGGGGAGCATATGAAACTAGGCTGCTGAATTAAGGGCTAGTTGAAGACTAAAAAAAATCTGAAGAGAGGAATGCAAAACTTCATGAATACTTACATGTTACTAACCTACTGCATTTGGGTACTAAAAGGGAGATTAACAAGATCATAAAAAGACTTTTTTAACAATCATCAAGAACAAACCATTTGATAAGCATTAAAAAAACTCAGATTTATACTACTTTTAGAAAATGACTTAAAATTTACTACTAAACTTAAAAACTTTGAAAAACAGGTAAAAACACTTAAATTAAGATGTTCAAAAGTGGCTTATGACCCAAAGTGGTTTTTATACCAATTTGACCCATTGTGGCCCTTGTGCCAAACACCCCTTTAAATGCAGAATTTGAGATTTTAGACAGATAAAAGAGCAGATTAAGGCAAACAACTAAATCTAAGCATTAACTAAGATTAACTAACATGAAATTTTAACTAATAAGCAAATAAGCTAACAGTAATAAGCTGATGCACCAATGGACCTATTTTTGATTTTTTTGAGATTTTAAGCTATACTAAGAAAGCAAATAAAAAAGACAGTGAAGTATACCTTTAAGCCTTAGCTTAACAGAGACTTATGAGTTCTTCTTAGAGCTTATCAAAGGCCTAAGCTTAGCTTAAGCCCAATAAGCTTTATTTCAAGCTTATTTCTTATGAATACCTATGGTTGCCCTCAACTCTAAACCATTCTTTCCCTTTTCACTCAGCAGCATTCAATGAGTAAAATGAAGGTATTATAGCTTATATTAGCTTATTAGGAGCTTATGGAAGCTTATTGACAATTTTTAAAACATAGACTTGAAAACGAAATTTGTAAAAAAAAACATTGAACTTTCATTAAACTTGAGAACAATTACACCTTTCTGGAAAACTTAAGCTAGAAATTACTTAACAATAAGCTGAAAAGAAAAAAGATTACAAATAAAAGAGATTGATAAGAGATGCCCTATTGGCTTACAAGTGCATCTATTTATACTAGAAAAAATTAGGTCTTCAATCCTTCTCTTTGTGCTTTCTTTGTGAGACAAACCAGCTGGGTTGTGCTTGTTTTGAGTGTGAGAAGAAATTTCAATCAATCTCAGCCTTTTGATCAAGTTGTGCTAGTTTTCAAGCCATCTCAACCTTTGAATGTGTGCCGAATCCCATGAAATCAAGTGGGATTGCCAAGGTGTCATGCCACACGTGATTATGGTTGATAGTGGAGGGGGGGATGTTAAAACACCCTGGTTAATTGGGTAAAAAGTGGGGTTAAAAGGAGTTGTTATGGGGAAGATGACACAGGGCGGGAAAAAGGGGGTTAAAGCACTGTTATTGTTTGAAGTTTAGAGACTTGGCAAGTTTGCCCCCTGAGTTTGTTATTTGGTGTTGCAAAACTCGTCCCTAGGAATAACAAAGTTAGTCCCTGTGACTAACGGTGGAGTTATAAAAAGGGTGCCAGTTTGAGCTTGTTAAGTGCATAAGGAAGTTGGGCTTTTTATTTTTTTGTTGGGCTTTTTGACTTGGACTTGATTTTTTTTTTGTAAATGGTCTTTAACATAAATAAGCTTTTAGGCTTATTTATTTTGGCTGACCCGGCCCATTTAAATGGGTAGGGTTGGTCTTCTCGAACCGGACTCGTCTTTGGTTCTGACTTTTCGGAGTTGACCCGACTTTGACTTTCTCGGCTTTGACCGTTGACTTTGACTTTTGTTGACCTTTTGCTCACGGTTGACTTTGTCTTTTCACGCTCTTTTCAGATTTGTGCTCGGTTTTGTTCTTTTTCTTTGATATCCGTTTCCTGCAAAATGTAAATGAAAACATACAAATACAAAGTATTTTTGGTACGTTTTTGGTCATTTAAGTCTGGTTTTGACAGAAAATGGTATGTGTAATTAAGCACATACCACACCGCCATGGTGCGGCTGTGGTGGCGGCTGGTCTGACCGAACACCACCTTTTGGTGGTGGTCTCGGTGATAAACAAC